>VYZQ01063295.1:9026-40989 GCA_013400655.1 Mystacornis crossleyi
CCGCGACGCCTCCCGCCCACGGCGGCACGGCGGGGTCGCGCCGCAGTCAGGGGCAGAGCGGCACCCCCTCCGCTCCGCCACCCTCACCCCAGCCGGCGCTCGGGGCCGCGCGGGGGCCGGGAGCCGGCAGGTGTTCGCACAAAGGGATCGCTGCAAACACGAGCGCCGCGCGGTGAACACCCGGACGGACACCTGTCCGCCCGGCAGCGGAACCGGACACAGCGGCGGGATGCCGGGGCTCCCTGCCGGGCAGGACCGCCAGCGACCGTGGGCGAGGCGCGGTGGTGAGGCCCCACGGAGCATCACCTCCTCTTCCCCTTTCGGTGATGGCCGGTGGGCCCCCGCCTGCACGGAGGACAGCGCCCTTCGCGTCCTTACACACCGGGGGGTGCGCGGTGCTCAAGCGTCAGTTTACGGAGTGTGCGGACCAGCTTTTCCTGGCATTTTAACCCTCTCGAGAGGGGTTAACCCACCTGGCGGGATGTCCTGCCCGAGGGAACGACAGCCAGCCTTTCTTTTCAAGTTGAGTTCCCTGTGAGGTGTTTAGAAGAGTAGCTGTTTCTCTATTCCCCATTTCAATTTTTCTGTCTTCCCAAGGCAGAGAAGCTTAGCTCTGCTTTTTTTGTATTTTAGTGGGGACCTCTCGGGAAGAACACGTTTGTGAGCCGAGCGGGATTAAACACCTCTCCCTTCTGCTATCATTGCCGTGGCTATCTTCCAAAGTAGTTATTGGAGTTGGATCGGCATAGCAAAACCACGGCACGCAGAATCTTAAATACTGCAAAAGAAAAAAAATCACCTTTCTCGTCTCTTGAACTCTTTCTGCTCTCTTGAGGTATCACAATAACTCCTAGTTTTTCAGTCACACCCCAGTCTTCCAAGTTGGATGGAATACAGTTTATTTTCTTTCAGTGTAAGAATTGGGGAGTTCTTTCTCTTTTCTGAATTTTGTTAAAAACATTCAAACTCTCCTAATCCACCTTAAGAACTCATACTTCTACCCACACATGCACCTCGCCCCGCACCAAAAAAAAAAAACAAACACCCCCCCCCAAAAAAAAAACCAAAAACAAACCAAACAAAAAGAAGGAAAAAAGGGAAAAGAGCAGAAGTTGAATTCGGTGTCTTTTTCCCCCTGTCCTCTGCCTCAAATTCCCGGGCAGAGCGCGGCGGGCGCTTCCCCGTCTCTCCGTGCGGCCGCGGCCGTGTCGCACCAGCACCTCCTGCCGCTCACGGCTCCGCGCTGCAGCCGCCGGCGGCACCGGCGGCACCGGTAATAATAATGAGAGGTACTCACCAGCCTGGCTCACCTCAAAGGCAATACAAGCTGTCCAACATTCCTCTTGCTACCCAAGAATTCGGGTCTCGTGCTGTTCCGACCCTGAAGCCTTATTGCCAGATGCCGCTTAACACCTTTACCCTTTGAAGCCACACGAGCTGCGCGGTGAACACCGGGTTGTGATTCGGAGCTGGTGATTACAACACTTCACAGTGGTCGGTGAGAACAGTGGCATTACTCTGAGCAGGAGGCTTTTATCAAACAGTATTTTTACCAAAGAAATGACACAGAATTGCCTCTGTTCTCTGCCACTTTCTAGCCTGAAATAGGTTTAAGAAAACTCCTAGGTTGTTGGAAAATTATTGAAAGCAAAAAACTAATTTTGTTCCATACGTAGGTTGGACGTGTATTTTGCTTTATATGAATTTGGGTTTTTTTCAGGTGAGTTAGCCTTCTAGTGAGCATCCAGCTGCCAGTGTCTGCACTGGGAATTCCCCCTGGAGAAGAGCCATTGCCATGGATAAGGACACTACACTTCCTGTTATTAAGGTGAATATAACCTCCAAGTTATGCATGACATTAATTTCAATTACAGCTTGCCTCTTGTAAGCTAAGCAGTTAATCAACAGGCTATACTGTGACTACACCCTTAAATCAATAGGTGGGAAAACATCACCTCCCCCTACTACTCCGCCTCCTAACTGCACTCTTTGGAAGGAGTACAAGTCAGAGTTTAGTTGAGGCATCCCTCTGGCTAATAGTCCTGCTTACAAGCTGCAATATTTTTTAAAACCAGACAATTGGTAGAGGGTTAAACATCAGCCAAGCTGTTCAATTTACAGCATGTTAAGCATTCCTGAAACTGTGATCACTGATATATTTGGGTCAATCAGATGTCTTGTTACTGCTTTGCAGGCATTGCGATGAGCAGCTCAGAGATAAAGCAGAAAGTCTCCAGGCTTCACAGCCCTGTACTGGGGCAGGGAGTGCTGGCCACTGTCCAGACCCAGAATTCTAGCAAGAACGATAACAAAGTAATTTCTGGCTTCTCCATGTTGTTTCTTATATTAACTTGATTTTAGCCGCCTGGCAAAGCTAGGCTCTAGAATACCTGACTGCTGGTGTTTCAAACTGTTTTTAGTCTAGGGAAGGTTTTGTTCTCCTCATTCCCCTCCTGGCACGGCGGTATCCACCTTCTCAGGGATGTGGAGCAGCTCTCATCGCAGGCATGCATCAAAGTTCCTCCCAATAAAGGCAGAAGAAACAGGAACTGAACAGAGACTTGAAGATTTCTCCCCTGCAGTGAAAGTTATTTTGCATTCAAGACAAATGCCAAACTGTAATGGGCTTTGATAGGATTAGGATCTTGGGGAAACAGATGGGGACTTTTGTTTTCTGGACACTGTATTTATGCCAGAGTTGTGTGGCCCTGCCTCAGCTAACAGTCTTTGCTGGGCTGGCAAAAGACGGCTGACAAACCGGGCACAGAGCGACTCTCCAGTGCACCAGAGCCCCAAACTATTAGCAGCTCCAAAGCTCCCAGACGTGTACCGGTGCTCTCCAGGGCAGGAGGGAGCCTCCTGCATGGCTGGAGCTGCAGCCGACAGAGGGGCTGCAGCTGTAGCCTCCTGCAGGGAGGACTGTCCCAGCCAGGAGCAGGCACCCCCTGGCTCAGGCAAGTTCTGGCTTGTGCTAGAATTGCATATATTCATGCGATACTCTCCCACAGCTCAAGGCTTCAGTGCAACGCCCCCACCCCCACATTTCAGACGCATTACCGTGGAAGTTATTTCCCAGCACAGACCTTTTTGGACTACCAAAATTAGTCAGTCCCCTCCAGTAATTCTCAGGCTCATGAAATTTTCTCTCTCTTCACTAAGTACTGACAGACAATTTCCATTCAACACTGGTTTTAGTGCATACCCAAAGCCACACCTAACACACCTCAATGCCAAGTTGTGGGTCTGGTGACTGCCACATCAACCTCTGCAGGGCTGTGAGCTCCTTTCCTGGAGACTGCAGGGGGTGAGCCTGAGCTATTGCTTCGTGGTGATCTCTCTCACTAGCACAGCACACAAAGCCCTTCATTTACTCTGAACTGGGGTTCAGGATCCCAGGGTGGGATGGGAATAGAGTCCTATTATTCTGCTCCAGCATATTTTTTCTACATTTCACCCTCCTAAGACCTTTTATACAGCTTGTTCCCAGCTTAAGTACTTCTCCAGCTTTATCTGCACTCTTTCTTCTTTATCAGTCAGGTTACCAAACACCTCCATTTCTATCCAGCATTTCCTCAACTGTCCATGAATAGCTTGTTCCCACCCCTGGTTAGCACCTTTGGTTCCTGACAGTGAGTTGGTGCCAGTGAACTCCCAAACTAGCGAGAGCCATTTTTAAAGGGACCACTTGAGATTGCTGTCAGGAGAGGGGCATTGAGTACATGGTACAATGTGCCCCCAGCTGTGGGACTGGGCTCTGCCCTGGCCATGTGAAAGCTGCTGCAGACCAGCTGGAGCAAAAACGATGCCCTTGCTTTCTCAGTGCTGCACATTCCTGTCACTCCACATTTCCTCTCCTTGTGTTCTGAGTCACTGGATTAGGGTAAATGTGGGTACCAGAAGCTTCCATCAGGGCAGTATCAATTCTCCACACCCCGGTAACCTACACTGGCTGATTTGCAGGGCTCCTTTTCTGCTGATGCCAGGTTCCTACCGATACAGCCTCCCTGGTGCCAGTTTACTTGGTGGTGAGAGCACACCTTATGCTGCCCTTCTGTACTGCCTGAACCTATGGCCTCCGGGAGGAAAGGCAGCTCAGGCTCAGATCCTCTTGCCAGTGTGGCCTGTGTGTTTCAGTTCTTCCTGTGGCAAGGAAGTTACTTAGAGTAGCTGGCTACGTGTGAAGAGTTGTGCCTGCAAAGCTACCTAGTGCAGGTGCAGGGTTACCTTCAAAACACTCTGTATTTGCTACTGCAAATACAGCTTGTTTCTCTTGGGCAAAGGTGGGGAGTTTGGAATAAACTATACTGGCAACAAGTTAGCGTGCAAAAATGTTGTCTGCTTAGTGTCACTGTAAATTATTCTCACACTAGGTGTGCTTGGTACAAACCTATCAGAAGCATAGCCCATGTATATGCCTGACTGGCTCTGTCAAGGTGGATTTGTATTTCTCAGCCTAAAAAATGCATCCCTCGTGATGAGATATTCCAACAACTGAAGGGCAGGATTTATAGCTGGTTGTGACTGGGGGAGGGCTGAAGAAGTTAAGGTGCTCTGCATTTCATATCAGGGAGGTGTACATTAGAGATGTTACCCTGCAGGCATGTTGGCAATTTCTGGAAGTATTTACAAACTTGTCTCAGCCTGGAATAGAGGAATCTGGAAGCTTTTTTATTGCTTTGACTCTGTAGTGGATTTCACAGAAAAGCTCTCGGACATATGGGACTGTATAAGGATTTTTTTGTTTTGTTTTGCTTTGTTTTATTTTGTTTTGTTTGTTTGTGGGCTTTTTTTCAGTCTGAAGTACCATGCAGAATATGAAGCTAGGCAATTTCTCTACACAGAACAGATCCTATCTCCCCTGTGCTCTGTGACTCTCTGTTTTTAATATCAAAGCAATAAATGAGTAAGTGCTTGAGCTCTTGTGCCTGGCTCTTGAAAGGGTTCATAAGATATGTCAGGTGTCTGATGGTCTTTTAGGGGATTTGTTCTCATCCCCATTAAAAGTGAACAGAAAAGATGGAAAGACATTTGTGTTATGCTCAGACTGACACTCTCAGGGTCTCCAACAAGCAGACTCTGCAGAACTGTCATGAAAGAAATATATTGAAATGATAGGTCAGCAGCATCCATTATACAAATACAGCCCAGCCTCTCCAGACAGCTGATGATTAAGCTGGGAGGATTTTTCTCATGAGCAACATCAGGCATGATGTCCTTGCTTTTCATGGCTTGGGGGGGAAATCCTTGGCTGATCTGAACTGGCAAATGTGCATAGTGGTGAGCTGCTCACTGAAACTTGCAGTGTGCACATTAAAACATTTCTGGAGGTCACCACTCACCCTGAAATACGGTCCATTCTGGAGGGAAACACAGTAGCCATTTGTGTCCATTACAAAATATATGGGTTTTTTAAAGATCAAGAAGTAAAGAGGTTCAAGACCTCTTGAAGTGAAATTGCTGAGGTGATTTAGGGGGAGAAAAAGTAATTACCCCATGAGAGAATAAATAACACATTAGGTATTAGCCTCTGCTTTCATGTAGGGTGTCCTGAAAGCTAAGACCCCATGGCCTACAGTATTCGTGTCAGATATATCAATAACTTTTCTTCTCTCCTTCTTCTGGCTGCCAAAAGATGTGTGTGAAGAATATTGTTCAATACAGCTCTATTATTCAATACAGTAATTCTAGGAACATGCTCTGGTGTAGCAGAACAGAATAGAGAGTAGAACTCCAAATTTGGTGTCTCTCCAGAAGAGAGAAAGTGAAACCACCCTGATAATAGCCCATAGACCTTTCCTGCTGACCCCGCCTGCAAACCCATGAGATTTTATGTGGAGAAGTATGTCTGGTTTGGAAAGATACTGTCTTTAGACAGAGAGTCTCCACCACCTTCTGGTAAGATGTGCTGGGGCTAAATACCATCACTATTAAAAATATCATCACTTTAATGTGTTCTCCAGGCACTTAGCCCTGTGGTGGACTCAGTTAAAAACTGAAATGGACCAGACTTGACTAGAAAAATAAGGCCAGGCTAAAGGTAGCGTTACTATTACCACAGAAAGGAAGAAAGAAAGGTCATAACATTCAGCTTCTACTGCAAAAATACACCCAGAACACTTAAACTTTTCAGCGAGTCCTAAAAAACTGCAGCTTTTGCACTGCCAGTGAAAGTGTTCTAATTAGTCTTAAGGTAAAAACCCCAGCTGTGTCAGTGGAAAGCCAGCTGTTTAGTTGTCTCTAACTGAAGCAGAGAAAAGGACCAGCTTAAATAGCAAACCTAGTTTCCAGGCCCCTAATACCTTCTCTCTGATGTGCTGCCTGGAGAGGCAGCTGGGTTCTTTCCAAGGCCAGAGGACCCTCTTTGGCTGCAAAGAGTGCTGAAGGGGGAAGACACAGACCAAAGAAATGTATGAATTCCCTGGACATTTGCTTTTCTTCCCCCAGCTCTCCCCTCCTTGAAGGTGTCCTCAGCCCCTACATGAAGCTGTTAGGTGAGGCAGTCAGAAATGCAGAGCAGTGTCTCAATCCTTCTCCTTTGGCCCACAGGTCCTGCCAGAGGAAGTCTTCTCTACACTGTACCGCCGTGGTGCGGGGTTTCTCAGCTCTGTCTGCCTCTTACCCACACCAGGCATTCCAGGGAGCCTGTAGCTTGTCCGTAGGGGCATCCCTGGCCTGACACTCGGGCACTTAGGGCTGTACAGCAGCATGCAGGCACACATCAACATGTGCAGCATCCTGTGGGCTATAGAATGCAGCCTCCAGGCACATATGGGGGAGCAACACCACCTCAGGGGACAGGTACAATTCCATCTCAGGTGACAGTATAGTCCTTTGCATCAGGCCACACTGAGGCTCTCTCCTCACTCATGAGGGTTCTTCCTTTTACACGTTCTCCAGGGCTTTGTTTTATCCAATTTTAAGTGACTCAGATGATGAGATTTCCACTCCTCCTCACTCTATCCAGCAGATGTCTCTGCTGAAAGCACTGACTGTGGCTGCAATACCTGTTGTAATAGTTGTTCTACACATTCCAGCTGTTGGAATTGAGTTATTGACCGACACTCTCAGACTTCAAACAAGAAGCTCTTCAAACACGCTCTTCCACGTGACGGGTTGATGTAGTCACAATGCAGTTCAGGGGTGATCAAATGAGACTTCAGAGCCTTGAGACAGATAAGGGAATATGGAACATAGGTTATCTTCTCACCTATCTTTCCAGTTGCAGGCAGTGGCTTCGGAAGAAACAGATGGGCCCAGTTTATGAAATACATGGCTCTGGGGCTGGTGTCACCACCAAAATGTTGGAGTTCTTGACAGGGGGATAGTGTACACAGCACCAGGCCTGCTGGCATCAGGTGAAATTCATTGTTCTCAAAGCAGGAGGAATGTCTTTCCTCAGGAGCTAGTGGGGCTCACTGGCAGAGCTTTCAACTAGACTTGAAGAGGGAGAGGGATAATACCAGGCTTGCCCATGACAAGCTGTGGGATGAAATACCAGGGTTAGAGAGATGGGGAGCTAGTTAGGGCCCTCAGCTGGTGGCTCTGAGACATGCTGGCTACCCTGGAGCACACTTGAAATCTGAGCAGTGCAGTTGACATGCCTGGGGGATGGGATGCACCTGGAGGGACCTGGACAAGCTCAAGAATTGGGCCCATGGGAACCTCATGAGGCTCAACAAGGCCAAGTACAAGGTGCTACACCCAGACTGGGGCAACCCCCAATGTCGACACAGGCTGGGGGAGGAACAGATTGAGAGCAGCCCTGCCAAGAAGGCCTTGGGCATGCTGGTGGATGAGACCCTGGACATAAGATGTTTTCAGCTCAGAAAGCCAATCATGTCCTGGGCTGCATCAAAAGCAGTGTGGCCAGCAGGTCAAGGGAGGTCATTCTGCCTCTCTACTCCTGTGAGACCCCACCCGGAGTGCCATGTCCAACTCTGGGGTCGTCATCACAAGAAAGACATGGACTTGTTGGAGTGAGTCCCGAGGAGACACATGAAGATTATTAGATTTCCTCCTCTGAAGATGGGCTGGGACAATTGGGATTGTTCAACCTGGAGAAGAGAAGGCACTGGGGTGACCTTACTGGGGCCCTTCAGAAGCTGAAGGAGGCCTATGAGGAAGCTGGAGAGGGACTTTTTACAAGGGCATGTGGTGATAGGACAAGGGGAAATGGCTTTAAACTGAAAGCATGTAGGTTTAGATTGGACAAAAGAAAGAAATACTTTACTGTGAGGGTAGAGAGGCACAGGAACAAGTCACCCAAAGAAGCTGTGGCTGGCCCATTCCTGGAATTGTTCAAGGCTAGGTTGGATGTGGCCTAGCTGCATTAACGATGCTCCCTGTTTGAGCTCAGGAGACCAGGTTCAGGTATTTGCACACTTTCATGATTAGTCTAAATTAAGGCTTAAGTGGACTTAGGAGTCTGTGTCTCTGCAGCTTCAGTGCTGGATACACCACTGCCCGTTGTGCAGTGGAGGTTTCCTGTCAGGACTCTCATGGCTGACAGAGCGTGAAGCAGAAACTGAAAGACACACACGCACACACACACACACACACACACACACACATGTCTGAGTCGTGAAGGTGACCCAGTTTTGAAGGTCCAAGCTCATGATTTTTCTGTGATTAGGGTTGGTGACATTGAGAATTTTCCATGTTGCACTCTCTACATCTCAGTGTAACCCATTTAAAATTCTAAGCCTAATTAACATTCAATAAATGTCTTATTGATTACATATTTACTTATCTGGTATTTATGTAGCATTCTCTCAGGGAATAAATAAAAGGTCAGAAGCAAGCAGTAGTTGCTGCATGTGATTTAAAAGGAACTCTGAAAGTACCCTTTTAATTTTAAGGACTACACTCAGGAACCAAATCTGCCCTATATCTAAGTGCCATGAGCATTTTTATATTCAATGAACTTTATTAAAAATACCATGATGCTTTCTTTGAATCAAAATGTATGTTAACTAAATAAAATCCAGTTTTTCTACAAACAGGAAAGCCTTTCAGTTACTGCATAGCTTAACTGGCCCAAAGCAATACTAGGTTCCTCAGGCTGCAAAAACCCGTGGCTGCCACTAAACAGCACAGCGGGAAGAGTAACGCTGCTGAGGGGCTGGAGCTTTGGGCTGTAAAGCTGCAAGATAAGGATAATTTATAGTTCTGCTGTAGCTAGGCTGTATGTCTTCCATATGCTCTGGTAGGATAAGCTTCCTCCACCTTGCTGGGGAGAGTGGCTGCTCATCCTCCTCCAGAGCCCTGAGGCAGGTTTAGGAGTCCTGGCAGCCAATTTACGGGCAGTGCAAGAAGCTCCGTGTCATGCGTACCATGTGCTGCACAAAGTGTGTCTTTCATCAGGAACAACAAAATACAAAAGCAGAAGTCTCTCCCTTAGCCTTTCTTCCATCCAATAGTTTGGCAAGACAGGGAATGTAGGTGTTTGTTTCTACAGTCGGCCCTGTGCATTTCCCCTCTGCAACAGCAGGTGAGACTTTTAGCCAGCCAGTGCCTTGGTTTCGCCACTTGCAGAATGGGATGCTGTGAAGATAAGTTATTTGATAATATCTAAAGAGGTCTTTGAGTTCTCTTTGAGAGCTAGAAATTGCTGATGGACTCTCAAGGAAGTCAAGGCAGTAGAATATTTTTGTTGTTGCTGTCTTTTCCCACAACTTCTGATTTATGCAGGTCTGTGTCCTTCTCACTGATCTCAAACTAAAGATTGGAAAAAAACAGAAGTTTTGAGGAGTAAATGAGTTTCACTATCTTCCAGACCAGCTACAATTCTTTCAGTTTTCATTCCTACCCAGTTCCCATTTCATCCCATTTGAACTTCTCCAGTATGTGGGTGGAAAAGAAGAGCAGCACAGACATAACAGAGAAAAACCTTTTTCCTCTGGGAAGCGGACCAAAACTTTTGCTTTAATTTAGCCCAGTTGCCTTGCAAATGACTTTCTGCCTAGCTGTTGAACTTTCTGTAAACAGTTTAGTGAGAGTCATAAAACAAATCCCTCAAAGAAGAGAAAAATAAACAGAGTCAGGAGTTACTGGAGTGAACTCTCGTCCTCCTGCTCCTTGTTAGGCATCACAGAGCTGTTTTTCAACTGAGTCACAAGAAAACAGGCCAGGGATATAAGAGAACACAGCACAAACAAAAAAAAAGCATCATACAGAAAGCATATATATAAAATATATATTTATATATTTTATATTTTTAAAGCTTTGAGATAGATTTGAATAGACATCTGAACTTCCTCAGACATGGAGTGGCAGTAGAGATGTGGCTTAATGTAATCTGCCCCACAAGAAGTGGCAAGTTGGTGGCAGGGAGGAGTTGAGCTGGTACTGGGTGTTTCTGGGCTGGAAAAGCAACTGCATGGGCATGTGTGCTGTGTCAGCTTCCCTGTTCAGACCACCAGGACCCACCTGTACCCCGCCCTGCCTTCCAGTCCTTACCATAAAATTATCTTTAAGTTCTCCATTAGGATTTTGAAACCACTGAGGCAGATACAGGCATTACAGGTCCCTTTACAAACTCTATACCAGACGCTCTATTATTCTGGGACAGAACTAAGCCTAAAGAACTACACTGCATTTCTCTAATTGCCTTTTTACAGGGTTTCTCAAATTAAGCAGCGACAAGGAGCAATTCGGCTTTGTGGGGGTTGCATCATCAGGATCCTCCTCAGCACTCTGTGCTGCAGTGTTACAGCAGTGCATGGACAGGCAACCTGAAGCAATTATCTCACATTAATTTTGGTGCTCTCTCTTTGCCTGCTAGAACAAAGGACAAGGACAAAGCCTGTATGAAGACCTTGGACCTACCTTCTGTATATCCTCTCATCAGGAGCTCCAGCACTCAGGAGCCCACACAAGCACTTTGAGAACTTCCTGCCTCCTGCTGCCAAAACCAAAGAAAGCACAATATTTACTAGGTTAAATATGCAATGTGAGGATGATGCTCAGGCTCTGATTTAGACTACAGCTGTGACATGTTCAGATGAGCTCATGTTATGAATTCTGCTCAGGAAACAATATTTAATGTGCAACACCCATCTTACTTGCTTTATTATCTTCAAATATCAAGGCTGAATCTTCTATGGTCAAATGCTCTGAAGTGTCCAAAGTTGTTTACATGCTGACAGTGTATCACTAAGAAATCTCTACTTAAATGCAAGTTATTCCACGATTTATCATTTTTAGTAGGGCTTGATGGTCTGATACCAACATAGCAGTAAACAGCTCAGCTCTCTCAAAACTTGTCTCTGTGAGACTGTTTTCCCACCTTGGATGGGGAAGTCCTGCGTCCAAGGCATTTATGAAGGTATTGAAGAGCACAGGGCCGAGGATGGAGCCCTGTGAAACCCCCACTGGTGGCCGGTCACCAGTCTGATGTCACCCCATTCACAGTAACCCTTTGTGCCCGTCCCGTGAGCCAGCTGCTCACCCATCCTGTGATGTGTTTGTCCAGCTGGACATTTGTGTTTGTGGCTATCACTGTGAGTGGGAGAGTCAAAACCACACAATCAAAATCAGTCCTTGTGATGAGAGCTCTACAAATTGGGATGTCAGATTTGAGATGAAACAGCAAAAGCCTTCTGTGCACATGTGCACGGTGTCCAGAGGCCAAGAGGAGTCAAGTGCCAGCTGAGACATTTCTTGGAGCTCAGAGCCTTTGACATTCTGTATTCCTGGATGCAGCTGACTGCGCTGACAGGAGTGTAATTGGCAAAAACATAACATCATCTGGATCTGGATCTTTAAAATAAACCAGCAGAAGATGAAATCAATCTTTGCTCCAGAAAAGCTGGTATGAGTTCCCTTCAGGCAGCCTTAGTAGAACAGTTGTGGTATTAAATTTCCAAAATATTTCTGTTGGTGGAAGTTCAAACATCAAATTTAGCTTGTGTATTAACTTGGCTGCTGAGGGGCAATTAGCTGGGCAATTAGGCTGGCTGGCAAGGAGGTAGGAACAAAAAATCATTTTTAGTCTGTTATGTACAGAAGGGAGCTCAGGGAAGAGATGTATCCACAGCTGCCCCCTGGCCCTACCAGGGGTAGGTCAGGAGCCCTGTGCTAATAAGAAAATTGAGCTGAGGATTTTCAATGTGCAGTTTCCATACGTGGTTGTAAGTCTCTAATCTTTGTGAATACCTGCCTGTATGAATTTTTATTTAGGATCCTCTTTAGGGTCTTTTAAAATCCTCCTGAGGATTTTAGATGCAGCTTGAGTTTTTCCCCTCTCAGGCCATGGTTTGATTTTCACAACTGCAGTTCTGCTGTGCAGCCTCAGACAACATTGCTTGAATGTACATCTTGATTTTGCAAATGGTTTTACATTCCCCTTGGTATTTACTGCAGGCTCTAATGGGACTTGCCTGGAAATGTGCACATTCAGTAATAGCCAGGGAACCTGGAAAAGGAGAATATCCAGATCACCTTACCTGTCAGTCCTTACTAGTTACTTGTGCTTCTGGTTGGTAGCTTAATAGGCTTCATTATAGATCCTAGCAAAGCTAGAGAGACACAGTGATGTGAACTGTTCAGATAACAGAAATCCCAGCTAGAGACCCATTGCAGAGGTCAGGTATTGTCCCCCATTCATTTCTCTGGGCTGCCTAATAAATGAATCTGTAATTCCTGCTCTGCTGCAGACCTGCTTTGTGCTATGCCAGCCTTATCAGCCTCCAGGAGGAGCCTCCATAGGGTAGCCAGAACTTTTGCCTGTGCTTTTTCAGAGCAGTGGCTCTTCACTGCTGCTGCAACGAGTTCCTGCATTGTTGCACAGTGCTCTGGTTGTGAGGCTTGAGGATTCCCACAGCTGATCAACACTTTTTGCTTTTCTAACCATGACTTACCCAACTTCTCAGCCTTGCTTCTATTGTTAGCCCTCTTTCCTTTTGGACTCTCAAGACAGTCCAGATGAGAGGCTTCCACCCTGGGGATTTTACTAGTTTCTCCTTCGCCAGAAGCATTCTTTCATGTGCAAAGTTAAAAAAAAAAAGGCGGAAAAAGACAAAAAGATACTTCTTCAAGAAATGGTAATAAAAATAAATCACCATAGTACGGCCAACAAGCTCTTTAGTGAAATTTCTTTCTCTCANATTTCTTTCTCTCAGGGGTTTTCCCCGAGCAACATAACCCATGAACATTAGACAGGAAGTATTCATCGAAAACCACAACAAACCACAAGTGGGTAGAAACCAGGAAAATTGTTTGCATTTGGCAACTTCTTATTTTAATCGCATGAAAAGTCCCAGGACTGGTCTTGGATTTTCTTCTCCTTGAAATTCATGAGGGTCAAGAATAGAATTTGGATGGAAAAACTGTTAAAAATTAAAAAGTACTGTAGAAAATTAAAAAAAAAAAAGAATTTACTTTAAAATTAATTTAATTTTCCTGATTTCTAAAATTATCTGCATTTTTAATATAATTTCTCAATAAATTGCTAGCATGTACTGCTGCTTCTGATATATGACATAATACAGTAGCTCGAATATTTTCTTATTTTAATGTAATTTAGTGAAATGTCTAATGTTAATAATTAGCAGTAGCTGTTACTTAGAACTAGTTAAAACTTCATGCTGTATTCCCCAGAGTACTTTATCTTATTTTTTCAATCTGTAGTGCGCTGTAACAGATTGACACATTGTGCAGCTTAAATAATTTGAGTGCCAGGATGAGTCAACAGCAATGTTTTGCAGAAAGCAGCATTAGTGATGCTGTAAGAAATAGCTTAATATTAGCAGTACTTTGTGCTTAGCTCATATCTTCCATCCCTGTACCAGCAGACACTTTACTAAGACAATTAAATATCCATTCACTCCTTCTGTTTTCCAGATAGACAACCAGGGACTCAGAGCGGAGGCAAGCATCTCCCACCTCAAAAATCCCCCCAACAAAAGCATAAGGACTGCTACCGTGCCAGAGAATGGCAAAGGTCTCTTGCTTTCCCTGTTCTTGAAAGGACAGGTAGATGTAGAGAAACGAGATGAGATGCACAGAGGTCTGTTTGCTTCTTCTTCACTTCTCTTATTCACCCTCAGCTGTGCTGCTATTCCTAGACACAGGACCTAAATCTGAGCCACAGGCATTTACATGGCTTGATATTTTTATAGCAACAAAAATGAGTTTCCCTTTAGCCAAAAGTGGCTGGAATCCCAGGTCTGGAATTGTGCTGATGGGGTAATGTCTGGAAGGAAAAAAAAAAGGAAATCTCAAACATGGAAACACTAAACTCTATGGCAACAAGAGGAGCAACAAACGGGGCTTAAAGACACAGGCTCAGCATTAATTTAAGCAGTGAGAATTAGAGAGAGGGAAATATCAGCATTTTATAAAGCTGTGTTTTATCTCAAGTGAGAAGGTGGGATCCTATGCCCAACAGAAATGTTTATGTGCTAGAGGGAGACAGGCAGCATCCTGCTGCAGGCTGCTGGCTTTCATCAGAATCCCTTCTGGCCACTCAGCTGACATTACATGTGAGCTCTTCTCACATTATCCTTTTTTCCTGAGCCTTCTTTCCAGTCATGTGCTGTAAATACAAAGGACAGCGGGGCATATCTCTGTAATTTGTTAATCCAGTGATAGGAGTTGCCTGTGCTGCTGCTGCCAAACCATCTGCTCTTGAGTCACGGAGAGATTCCTCCCTTCACTGAAGAGCAGAGATTTTTCTCCAGTGACATCTGACTTGCTCTGTGCTAATTGACAGCTCTGTTGAAAATGATGTATCTGTTCAGGATGTGCTGGGGTTTATTCCAGTTTATCCTGGCCCTAGTAACAACACTTCACAGGTCTCTCTTCAACCCCTAAATCCCTGGCAAACAGCTATTTTCCATACATAAATCTCCTGATTTCTATCCAGAGTAGCCCAAAGGAGGTTTCTCTTGTTTCTTTTATTTCCTTTGTGGATCTGAATCTCTAACCACCATGCCACAGTAGTTTCCAGTAAACATCTGGATAGGAGAGACAAGAAAAAAGTAGTCTGAAATTGCTCAGTGAAAGGCAGGGGCTTTTGAAGTCAGGACACAGGCTTTAACTCAGCAGATCTGAATTTATTCTGCTTGCACTTCTGCCACAAAATTCCCTTGAGATCCTCGACAAGACATCCCCTTTCATTATATCTTCAAGATCTGCGGTATCTGTGTGAGAGAGACCATAACCCATCTGGATAAGGATTCTCTCCCTGTGCATGCACAGCATCTGCCACAGTGAGGTTTCACCTGGTGAAGTTACTTCCAATAATGATGGGGTGAACTTGCTGTGTAAAGAATTGCCAGGCTGATCCCTTACAGCACATTGCATTGCAAAGCTCAGTACCTGGATTTCCAAGCTCCCCTAGCTCCTACCTCCTAATGATGTATGTACAATAAGTTGGAAGTCATCTTTGTGAAAAAGACATATTTCCTTATAAAAAATGGATCAGGTTTAACTGGTTTTTTAATTTAAAAAAATGACGTCACAAGACTCTGCTTCTCAGCATCCAATGCCTGAATCTCAGGCAAGTGTCTACATAATCTGTTTCTTATTCAGCTGCTCTGAGCTTCTCTTTCCCAGACTGGCCAATTTTCTCCTCCTGTAAGGTGATGTTGCATTTCCCCACTGCCCTTGCCCTTACCACAAGGCTCTTGCTGTAAGACTGTCCCAGGCTGTGAGGATTCATAAGGAGGAGACATATGGCCTGGACATCTGCTGCTCTGAGGGCAGGACAGGCTACTCCCACACACCAAGGCTGCTGTGAGCCACCGTGTGTGTGATGTGAGCTGTCCCTGCGTGTGTGTGTACATGAGGTGTGTGTCAGTGCAGCACTGACTGCACTGCAGCAAAGCAATGACAGTCACAGCAAACCTGCCCTCTTCAGTGATGCTGTGTCCGTGTCCGGGCTGCTCAGGGTTTGGAGAAAACGTGCCAGGCTGGCAAGAGGGGATGAAGAGTAGTAGCAGCAATAGAGGGAGAAGATGAAATTTCATGAGTGTTAATTCCTCCCTCTGAAGGTCAGACTGAGGAAGCAACTCTCACCTTCAGCATGTTTCCAGAGCAGGCTAAACATGCGGGACAGGAACAGGACAGTGGTTATTTCTCTCCCACAATCTACCATTTGATCTTGGACTAGTTCCTTCATTACTCATTGTATAAGTTCCCTTTTGCTATAATGATAGGATAAGAATGCCCTTCTATGTGAGGTCATTTGATATCCAAGGAGGAAAAACATCATATAGGAGTTACAGATTATTAGTTTTATCAGCATTACAGCCATCTTCTTCTTGAATAATGCCTCTCATTTGTACAAAACACATCGTTGTTGACTATCACTCCCTGGTGTCACACTGAAATATACCTGCTTTCATTGTAGAGAAAGACAGAGAATTGTGTTCCTTCATTCGAGGACTCGGTAAACTTTTCAATGTGTGTCCTGGAAAGGCATCATGAGAAGAGGGTAAAAGAGTAAATGAGAATAATGACAACATTTCTCTTTGGCTTCTGTCTCAGTGGATTTCTGATCCCTGAGCTTCAGCAATTTCCAAGTAAAAAAAAAAAAAAAAGGCAGTTTATGGTTTTCATTATTACATCCAAAACCCTCAGAACAGGGCCAGGCACATTCCAAACAAAAGGATCCTTTTTGACCAAAATTCTCAAGTGTGTAATGCTCATTCTATGCAATGTTGTGTTTCAGCTGAGCCCATTTCACACAGCTCTTGTGTTAGAGCAGCTTTTAGAGGGGAACACAGAGCAGTGTTTTCACCCTCTCCACTGCCTATTTTGTGCACACATTAACAGCTTCTGTCTGTGATAAACTCTGGTTCAGTGCTGCTCAAGGCGCACCGGGAATCCCTGTGGCACTGTTTCCTGAGGCAGCCCTGGTACATTTTGCATGGAGGTAGAACCCAACATTTTTGAAATAACAGTGGGATCAGAGGTGTTACTGTTCAGATGAACACCTTTTGAAGGCTGAAAGACTTTTTGTTTTCACTACATCAGCTGTGTGCCTCTTGTGTATGGAAAGCAGTCTACAGACCCAGAGCAGGAGAAATCAGACAGCTCTAAGAATTATAGGATTATTTAGGTTGTAAAACATCAAATCCAACCATAAACCTACCACTGACCACTCCACCACTAAGCCATGTCCCTAAGCACCTTGTCTACCCACCTTTTAAATATCTCCATGGTGACTTAAACACAGCTTTTCCCAGCTTTTGGAGTTGATACCAAGGGAGGAACACATAAGTCCATGTCTTTGCTTTGCATTCTATCTCTAAAGAAAGCCTGAAAGTGTTTGCATTTTACAGGTATTTTCAGAGAACTTTGCAGCAGATAACTTGCCCATGAAAAATTCAAATTTTGTCTCTACTCTTTTTCCTAATACACCCTCTGGACAGTTTAAGAGCTAATAGGATTATGATATCTATGATAAAGGTATAGCAAAAATAACTTAAAGAAAAATTAAATTTTGTCTTGGATGTTTAAAATTCTGGCTTTTATTAGTACATGTTTAATGCAACACTGCTGTAGACAGCTGGAGAAAAAAAAATATCAATTTGCTGAAGACTCATCTCAGTCTGCTCTATACAGCCAGTAACACAGATGTCCTTGCATTTCCACAAGGAAAACCAGTTCAGATAAGTCTTGACCTTTCTGATGCTTGAAAGGTTAAAAGCAAGGAGAGAATAGCGGTTTTTCAGGAGGGAGAAAATGTTCCACTTTTCAGGCCTTTTTTTATTTGTCTCCTAAAGGAACAAGGAGACTACAGACTCACCCTGCACTTCCTTTTGCCATTTCTCCTTTCTGCTTCTCCTTATATCTCAGCAAATGTCAGAAAGGAGCTGCAGTCAAGGCAGAAGTTTCTGGCTGGAGAGTCACCAAGTCACAGGCAGCCCAGCTGTGTGTCTCACCCTCAGCCTTGAGGAGACGACCTTGCAGCCCATTCTGGGCTTGAAACGTCTCAGAATGTTTAAAATAATGGAGTAAAAACAAAACAGCGATTCCTCAGACAGCAGGGTTTCCTGGGAGCACTGAAAGTCCAGAACACAGACACATCATCCAAACAACCATTTCTACCAATTGCTCTGCTTATCTTGTACAAAATGGCACGAAGGGAAAGCTTTGTAAAATGTTGCCTTATGGTGTTTAACCAAGGGTAGGAAGTGGTCAGACCTCTGCCTTACATCCTGCAGAAATTTGCAGTATTGTGGAGAATTAAATCAGGGAATACAAGAAAGAGAGGAGGCCTTCTGCTCTAACAGGCATAATCCAGCAGATTTTATCCATAGTTCTGTTAAAGAGTGGCACAGAAAACCCGAACACTTCATCTGGGATTCTTAAGCCAAGCTTTTCACCGGTTTGCATTTGGTTTTTCCAAGTTCCTCACTTGGCATCCAAAGATTTGACCACCAGAAGGACGGTCACTGACAGCAGTAATGGAACCCAATGGGAGTCTGCTCTGGTGCTCTTAGAAGAAACAACAGAATTTAAAAGCACACAAAAGAAGAAACAAAAAAAATTGTCTAAGCATCTAATTTTGGACCATGTTGACAAATACACTCATGAACTTAATCTGTCAGTCCATCTGTCTCAGCCCCTCAAGTAAAATTGAGATACAGTCATCACCTCCTTGCTCAGAGATGTGAGAAAGCATTCATTAATTGCTGTGAGGCGTGAGAGTAGGATATTACTTGAGTGTGTTAAGAAGAAAGATATTCACAGTCAACAATGGTAAATCTTCAATTGCCATAAAGTGCTTAATTCCTTTTGTGTCTTCTTTCAGTCAAAATCCAGTGAGGAGATGTACAGAGTTCTCTCACAGAGATGCTACTATCAAGCACACTTGTCAAGGTACAGATTGCTGTGATGTGTGGGGTTCAGTGTAAGGTCACGAACACGGAGTTACGCGTGTATAGCCGTGGGAGGGCGTGGAAGGAAGCAGAGCGCATGGCAAGTGGTCAGAAAGGAATGGGAAATAACACCTGGTCCACTGCAGGGTAAGTCAGAAACCCCATATTTTAATGAAGAATAATCAGGATTTTGCCTGGATATGAAAGAAATAAATGGATATCAGGCAGAGGGATCAGACCTGCCTGCATTCCCTGGAAGGCTTCAAGGGGAAACCAGGCTTGAGGCCTGTCATGATGTGGCCAGCTGAACCCTCCTGTGACTATCATCTGAGTTGACAGGATATGGGCAGGACTACCCCTGCTAGGTGGGCATGGGGAAAGGCTGAAATTAACTGCTGGAGGAAAGGCAGAGACAAAGATACATAGGAGAGGGTCCCTCCCTAATGAATCTCAAATTAATTTTTTCTTCCATAGCTTCAGCTTTGCCTTTCATAAATTTTGGGACAATATTATCTATTTTGGATCTCACGAAAAAATGCTTTTATTTGTAACTGCTCTTACTGTGGACTGAATTAAGAACAATTTCAGGGCAACTAGGCACTTTTCACCCTGTGCCAATTTATAAAGTAGGACACTTCACTGGCCTCTCCTGCTCCCAGCACATTCTGCATGCTGTGCCCCCCAGAGGATCCATACAAACCAGCTCATAAAGAGAGGAAATAGCTCTTGTTATACCAAGTTACATAGCTGGGAAAAAACTGTCAAGCTTCTGGGCTCATTTATGCTTGTGTGCTTGAAAGCTTGTCTGTTTTCTCCAGCTATATCACTTGGCCTGATCAATAATTTCCCTCCTCCTGCAAACTGTGCCATATCATTAGCCATGCAATTTTGATCAAGTCTTTTCCTTCTATTACACAATGATAATATGTTTAAGGGGTTGACTCAGGAAAGAAAAGCAAAGGATAAGGAAAAAAACCAACAGCTAATCCCTTATGCCAGAAATAACCACACTTCTGGAGACATCTGAAAACTTTTTAAACCTCACATTTGACAGGTCAATTTAAACCAGATTATGATCTTGATATGACGTTCCAGTCCACCTTCATTCAAGAAGGCCTTTCAGGACCCATTCAATGGTAAATATTATCCTTATGAAGATAAGCATCTCTCTGAGAGGTTTTTTGACTGCATATGCTCCACCCTGGGATGGGTTTGCCTGTTTCTGGTGCAGCTGCCCAAACCACGTCATGACTGGGCCTCCCCGTAAGGTGCCCTCCCTTCCTGGTTGTCTGAGGGCACTGTTTGTAGAGGTGCTAAGTTGCCCTCTTCAGACCCGTGCTGTGCCCAAAGTGCCCCTATTGGCAGCATCTTGGCTGCTGCCATCCTGTGGGACACAGGAGTAGGAGCCTCTCTTTCTGGCATTTCTGCCTGCAGGGTGTTTGAGATAATATTGTAACTCCCATGACAGAGAAAGTAAACACTGGATGTAAAACCTTGCAAAATACAACGATTTACTTAAATAAGAGCAAACATAAAAAAAGAAAAGTAGTGAACAAAGTAGAAAAATATGTATCTTAGTTTTCTCTGACAGAGATTTAAATTAAGCAATAAATAAAATTACCTTTGTTCTTCAGTCATGGTGTTTTTCTCTCTCTCTCTCTTCTCTCCCTTGCTGAAGAACAGCTTGCTTTGACTACCTATTCCCACACACTGGGAGAAGACCTTCTGCTGTGAAAACATTTCTTTGATCCTCTCACCTGCTAAGATTTCCTGTCCTCTGTGAATTCCTCAGTTTTATACAGCCCACCACCAACATCTGGTCCTTTTGTTTTGATGTTAAGCATGTTTCACCTCTCTCTTGCAGGAAAGTTGGAGAAGCTCATGAACACTTGTTAGCCAGCCCTTCCTCCCAAAGTGTTTCCCTTAGGCAGGCTATCAGTATGCCTTGATGAGTGACACCTCTTTTTTTCTGGCAGGCACTTGAGATGCTCACAGCCCCACTTTCCATGGCAGAGCAGTTCTGGACACCAGAGTTCATGCCTGGGACTGAAGCACCTGCTCCAAAGCAGGGTTTCTGCTTCCAGTGAAAGTTCTCTTAGAGTGTGGTATGGCATTCACTGTCACACTGGCTCATCAGCAGTTTAATTCTGTGCTTCATAAATTAAAAGTTATTTTACACAATAGATAAACAGGTAATCCAAAGGCAATTTGCAATGCTAAAGAATATCTCCAATAGTGAGAAACTTCTTTTTGGTGACCTGTGACAGAGCCAGAGGGAATGACATGAGGCTGTATCAAGAACGGTTTAAGTTGGATATTAGGAAAAGGTTCTTCACCCAGAGGGTGGCTGGGCACTGGAACAGCTCCCCAGGGAAGTGGTCACAGCACCAGCCTGGCGGAGTTCAAGAAGCATTGGGACAACACTCTCAGGCATACAGTGTGTTTTTTTGGTCGAGGGCCAGGAGCTGGACTTCAGTGATCCTTGTGGATCCCTTCCAACTCAGGATATGCTATGATTCTATGATTCTATGAATAGTTTGTGGCCACAGCTGCACCAAAAAACTGTCTGGCAATTAATACTCAGAACACCCATGCATAAATTTATGAAGAGTCAAAAGAGAGTGTAGCAATGGTAAATATCTTTCCTGGGAAACCCACTATCTAGATATTAATCTTCTATAAATACATCCCTTATTCTGTGGAGTTACAAAGAATAAAAGAAACAGTGACACTTTTCTGTGAAGACTGAAATTAGATGTTCATTGCCCGTGATCTCTAGGGAGATCATACTTATTTTATTGAACATTTTACCAGCACTGGGAAAATACTCTCTTTTCCTGAATATTTTCCTTTTGTCATGTTGCCAAAGCCTTACAGAGTGATGAATCAGTCTTTACTGACAGTAGCGCTATTATTTCTCATCTGTAATGTAAGGAATAATTTTGGTGCAAGAATTTCAGACACTTGATACTGATGTTGCAACGTGACCTAGTGCCTGCATATTCGAGCCTATGGGGAAGAAGGGCATAAAGATGTATTAAAAATGAAAAAAAAAAAAAGATTCCTTTGGGAAAAGTAGGTGATGTTCACAGTGATTCCTCATACCAATAGGGCTGCATGTGAGATCCACGCCGTAAAGAATGGAACTGCACAGGTGAAGACGGAAGTTCAGCAGGAACCATCTGAGGCTGCATCAGATGAGGACCGTGGCAGCCCTGGGCTCAGAATAGTAAGGGGCATTGCAAGACAAAAATCTGGTGAATTTGCAGGAGAGTAAAGCAGTGGGTAGAGGATGGGTAGTTGTCATAGCTGAGACTTCCCTGCAGCCTCTTCTGAGGTGCCTTATAGAAGGAGAGAAATAAATTTAAACGAACATGGCTCAGAAACAAAGTTTATGGGTCAAAACTGTCTGAGAGATAGGAAGAAAGAACAGGCAAATGAGCTGGGTCCTGCTCTGGGCAGGCCAAAGAGATGGTGGCTACAGTGGCAGCTGCATTCCAGCAGGCCAGCAAGCATGGACAGAGGAGAGCATGATCAAGAGAGTGATGCAATGCTTTGATCTAATCAGTGGAATGACCCCAGTGGGATACTCACCTCATCCCAAATCACTGCATTTCAAACGGATATTGTGGAACTAAAGGGTGGAAAGGAAAAGAGGAGAGGCAGGGCAAAAAATACTATACTGGTCTATTGGTGGCAATTAAAATGTTGGTGAGCATTGTCTTAACAAAAAATAGCAACCTGGTGAGTCAAGAAAATGTCAGAGAGGTATGGTTTAACTGTTTGTCATGGATTTTAGGAACCAAAGGGTAATTTAATGAAAGAGAATCTAGGAAGTTCAAACCTGACTAGATAAATTTTTCTTGGTGCAAAGTTAGATAATTCATCAATTCCACCACACATTTCTGGGAGCAAAACCTTAACAAGTTTAAGAGCGGTATTAAACATATGTATATAGATAGCAAGAGGTAAGCAGTATAATTACTAAATCAAAAACACTTCAGGAGCTGAGTTGGCCTTTATTAATAGAGAACAAGATAGAACTGTGAGGAGAAAGGTTATGCCAGTGAGTTTAGGGGTTTTATCTGTTGAAGTAATAAGGAATTATCTGGTCATTTCTGGAGGCAGAATGCTGTACAAAGAGGATATTTAATCTTGTCTGGCCTGATCGCATTTATGTGACAATATTCCAGCAGATCTATGAGCCTTGGGCCTGAAAAAAAAAGAGAAGAATTGAGAAGATTGAGGAGTGAGGGTTTTTGGCAAAGAAGTTGTGGTCCAATAATGAAATAGCAGGGGATACTTCAGGTTAGTCCTGAAAGTTCACTGCAGGAGCCATCCAGTAATAGAAGTCATCCATTATCTCTCAGGCACAAATATTTTGAAAGGAAAATTTCTGCACAAGCTTGGAAAAGATGGCTGGCTCATCATTCTGATGAGATTTCCATAGAGAAGTTACAGTAACTGCAAGCTTGCCAACTTTAAGGCAATCTTCTCTCAGCCAGTTTCTTTCTTTCCCTCCCCGTGCTACCAAACATGATTAGATCATATTATGAATGCATTGCCTGCCAAATTTCATATCTAGTTAATCACACTGAGCACTGTGACCTTATAAAAGAATCTTAAACTGATTAAAATCTTTACTCTGTGCCTACACACAGGGAAAAAAAAAAAGTCTCACCAACTTATTTCAGAGTACTGTTTATTAAGGGGTTTTGATTTATATTTTCTTCTTCTTTTTGCAGTTGATAGGTCATACTTCAAAGGGAAAAGGTGTAAAAGAAAGCATTGGGTCTAGCTTAGCTGTGATCATAGGGAGGAAGTTATAAATACACTCCAGGTAGCTGGGAATATGCAGATCTCTGTCACATGGATCGTATTGTTCCCATTTAATTTGTTTGCAGTGGGGCCCACGTGGCTCATTTTGGTTGATAAAACATATAAAGCAGCTCATTTTGCTGGCCACTAAGGCTTTACTCTGCCAGAACAGCAGGGCAGGGCTGGCACCAAAGGCCAGATCCTGCCACCCTCTGGCATGTGCACTCTGCAGAATCAGACAATATTTTGCTTCATGATGAATGGCAACCCAAACCAGCACAATCTGCCTGGCTTTGGATCAAGTTTTCTTTTGATTAAAAATACATGAAAAGAAATCTAAACCAAATGTCAATGGCCAAGAGATTCTTCACACAGAAAACAGTGACTGAATACAAACAATGGTATTATGGACAGAACCAAATATATATAGGAAACCACTCCCCCTCCCCCCCAACAATAGTCAATACTCTTGCAGCACAAACTAAAAATTCTCTACTGGATCCAAGACTGGCCCTTCTGAGATCCTTCCTGAAGCAGTTTAAACTACTTGAAGCAGATTTTTCTCTGTAGACTTTTTTTTCTTGAATAACTTTTTGTGTTATAGTGCAATAGGAGTTTGTGAAGGTCTCGTATAGGAAGTGTAAACCTGTGCTGTCATGAGGCACGTGCTCCCATTGTGGCTCCAAGATAGAGAAATAATAACAAAGATGGAGACAGGTGCATTTTCAAGTAGGACAGAGTTCAATGGAATAGACTATTCCTTTCTTTTACTGCTCAAACTTGTAAGATCAAAGCCCTGCTGGAGAAAACAAGAATTGCTATTATTTCTTTCCTACTTGGTTTTTATTGCTCCTTTTCTAGGAAGAAATGTTCAAAGTAGTAAAAATCAATACCCTCTCTGTCAACTTGCATGCCACTGAATACTAAAAGCCAAGGGGAGCAGTAACGGTGTAGAAAACTCTTTTACTTTGTTTCAACTGAGTTTTTTCAATCTTTAAAGCAAAGCAGCAGTGTTGACTTCTAATCCTGGAGGCTGCTACATAAATACTTGGTAAAAAGTCTGATACACCTATTAACAATGTATGTTGAGGGGTTTAGAAATTAGAAATTCCTGTCACTGTTCCAGTGTCTCTGAAGCAGTGTTCTGGTGCTAGTCTGCTGGTAATCCCAGAGAGAAATCAGCTCTGATGGAATCTGTTTCTTTTTAGTTCTTGTAAAAAGCAGGCGGCATGCTGCAAAATGAGGGCCGAGGGCAGCAACTGCAGTACTGATAGCAGTGCTTCACATCTCTGCAGGTGAGGGAAGCCCAGCCGCCCTAGGACTTGGGCAGAAAGCTTTCCACAGCACTCTTGGCATTGCCACTTCT
This sequence comes from Mystacornis crossleyi, assembly GCA_013400655.1. Classification (NCBI taxonomy): domain Eukaryota; kingdom Metazoa; phylum Chordata; class Aves; order Passeriformes; family Timaliidae; genus Mystacornis; species Mystacornis crossleyi. Next base: position 34,041 of record VYZQ01063295.1, read on the forward strand.
CCCAGTTCCAGTTATGGCTACCCACCGGTACTTTTAGGCTTCAAAAACTTAAAAGAGTCGTTTAGACCCACTAGATTCAGTAAGGATACGGATGTAACCAAAGTTAGGCACATGCTTAATTCTTTACTAGATCAGAGCTTAAAATACCACTGCAATCAGCACTGTGGAGTATCTTCATGGATATTATAAACAGGCGTCTTACGAGCTATACAAGGTCTTCTATTAATTTGAATGAACTTTTTAGTTGACACTTTTTGTATACAGAGTATTTTTACCTGAATAACAGCTTATAAATCTTCTAAACCTCCCCAGTTTATATAGCTATGTAAGTAACAGAATTACACCCAGATGAGTTTTTCTGTGGTACTCAATACACAGAGGGGGATTTCCTGATACAAACATACCCTACTACTCACTGAGCATGCATTCCTGAAAAGTACCACAATTGGTGATTTCACAGATGCAAATCAAATTTTCCCCTAAGAATTATGTAAGGGCAGTGGGTGGGATTTAGAATTATGCACAGTTTGAATACTGATGGAGAGTATTTAACAACATATGATCCGATTCATATCCCAATATCACTGCCTAACAAATAATAAAAGAAAAATTATTAGGAAACTTTTTATGAGTTTTTAAATGAACCAGCAGTTGTGGTCTGGCACACCAGAGTTCAAAGATGACAAGGATGACATGGAGAATAAATATGAGGGAGCAGAACCATCAGAACTGTCAACTGGCACATCAGTGCTTGGTAGGGTCAGAAAAAGTGGATAAAATGCTACTTTTCAGCAGCTTGCTTCTCAGCACTCAGTTTTGTAGTAGCTGAAGATGGTGCTGACATTTTTCTTAATAAAAATTGATGACATGACTGCACACTGATCTGGGCTTTTGAGCAGTATATATTTTTATAACATGAGATCAAATTTTGCAATCCCCTGGTGACCTTGTCCAACTGTTCTCAGAACAGACTACTGGTCTGAAAGATCTCAGCCACTTCATCTATTAGTTGGAGTAATCTTGCTCTCTCTTTCTGAATCATTATATAGATCTCTTTTTATCATCTTTGTCATCTTATTTCAGTCTCTCCCTTTTTGTCAAGGTCAGTCAAGTCAACCAAGGGAGAAGTACAAAAAGCCTGAGAACTGATTAGTGTAAGATGGTGTTAAATGATGAACGGCAGAACTCCCAATAGTTGCATCAGGAAGATAGATGATCTGTTACTGTGCATTTCCCAATTATTTACTTGTATGACATGTAACACAACTGCATAAAAGGTGAATGGTTTTGTTACTCCTTGTTATTAGAATTTCCCTGTTGTTCCCAGATAGATGTTTTCACAGAGCCTTCCTAAGGACATTTTGGCAAATTTGACCTACAGGGACAGAGGAAGACAGCCTTTTTTTTCAGTTTTTCGGAGGATCAATGAAAGGAGAAAAGGAGATAACAAAAAAAAGCTGTACTTCAGAGTAAGCGCTTAATTTGTTAGACAGCACTGCTCAAGCCTTACATCACTGCGCTATCTCCATTATCTAGCTGCAATGCAGTTACACCGTGTGTGAATTGTGTTTCCAGAACTGCTATGGTCTTACATTAACAGTTTGAAAAATCAGATATTGAGCACCTCTGAAAAGCTGACCTTCCACCAATTATTTCCCACATACATTTTTCTGAACTTTATTTCATGCATACATTCATCTGACTGGACTTTATGCTGCAGCTGGCCTTCTTGGTGGAACATGGTTAGGTTTCTGTCCCAAAACCTTACTCTTTTCTTGGCTTCCATCCTGATTCATATGTATCCAAGACCACAAGGCATAAGTCCAATTTAAGTAAAATCAAAACAATTAATAATTTTCTGTGTCTCTGATGTTTTGGTGATCAGTTTGAATTTGCTATATAGATTAAAAGTTTTATTCATTAACCTAGAGATCCTTATTTGTTAACCTTCAGACCAAGAATCACAAGAATGACTGGATCGACACACTGTTAATTTCCACAGAGGGAAATAAATAATTGCAGCCCTTTTTTATTATCCCCTTAGACAGTAATATCAGTGTCTGACTGATTATTAAGTAGGATTGACTACTGGCTAGTTTTAATTTCAAGCCAAATCTTCCACCTGTTTCTTTTCTTACACGTTGCTATGGTGAAGATTATCATAGACTGCATACAACAGTGAAACACAGAAGGATCACTGAAAAAACATCCAGACAAAGACATGTAATAACTGAATAAAAGCATATTGCTTGGTAACTGCCATTAAGCAGTCGTATTTTTCTGGCCATGTTTTGCTGACATGTCCAGAAATATATTTGGAATCGTGAACTTTAAACTGTTTCAATTTTCCTGAGAAAATCTTTCTAACAAATACAAAAAATTGTCATTATATGTCTCATTAGGTCAAGGGCTGTATTGTGTGCTGGCACTGCAGCTCCTACCTCTTTTGGCTGCTTTTATTCACACCCAGCTAGCTTTCCTGGACTGTGATGTTTCAGTCACTGAGGATTAACATCCCACAGAGAGATGGGAATATTTTACAGAGCTCAGGCCAGAAAAAGCCAAACAAAGTGCCCTTATCTGTAGGTGCCTCTGTGGGTAGGCTGCCACAATTCCAACATAATTCATGAATGCTGGATATTTGCATTGCATATTCAGGTTCGGCAGAACTTGAAACCCAAAGTGCAAAGTATACTCCTGATAATCCTAGGAATTTATAAAATGGTCCTCAGATATTATAGTAAGGTCTGGAATTTAGTTTAAAAGCTTTATTTTGAAGGCAAACACTTTATAATCTCTCCTCTAGAAGGACCCTCCCTATTGGACAACAATGCTTTGAAGGTAGAAGCAAAATATTAGTGCTAATCTTTCATTAAGTTCTCTTGCTGTTACTCCTAAAGTGCCAGACCTCAGTTTAATTTGAACTTCATTTCCCCCTGAGGTACAAGCCCCTTCTACCCTCTCAGCGGGTGCATTTTCTTTTATGATGTCTTTCCAGTGGTTTCGTCTTATATTGTTTGAGTGGGATGGGTACTATTGGGCAGTCACTAAAGTTCAAGATCTAACTCCAACAACCCTCTTGGGAGCATGTTTGAGTCCAGATGATTCAAACTCTTTCTTTGGCAAAAGGCTCCTCTAGTTAAGTGGGAATCTTGCCTGTAAAAAGAGAAATGGGCTCCAAATGTTCTTGTAAGAAGGATTTCCTGTGAAGGCATCTAATCTGTAGTAGCAGAAATGAGTAACATTGAAAATCACAGATTTCCTTCTAGCAGAACCTCTGGAGCTTTGGAAGATGATCAAGGCCATTTGGGACAGAATCATCTGAGCAGAAGTCACAAAAGCAGATTTTTTTATGGTGATGTTCCAGTTACAGAAACAAGAGATTTCTGTAGTTTGGGGAGAAAAAAAATGTTCACTAAAATTTGAAAGACTGAAAAATAATCGTTCTTATTTCAAGTCCAAATTGAATTTATGCAGAACTATATATCCATCCTTAAATATTCTTCACTGAGTCCTCTCAAGCAGGACAATCCAGAGCTACAAGTACCAAATGGGATGAAGTTTCTGTGTTCCACACTGGATCTGCCACTGTTTCAGGATATGTGCCTCAGCTCACATCAGTCCTGTCACTTTTCCCCAATATAAAATGGTGGCATCCTTTCTGTTCTTGCAGGCTGGACCACACAGTTTTTCAGATTTCATGGCAAATTACTGAAAACATGAGCTAATGATATTAATTGCACAATAATTATTCACTCAGTGGTCAATTATTAGTTATTAAAGGTCTTGTTTTGCTCTAGGTTGAAATGGATTTCCAGGTACTTGGAAATTATTATTAATACACTATAACTCCATCAGTTTTTGCAGCACTCTGTTTTACAATTCATTTTCAGTGGAATGTACTTTCCAAACCTTTACATTCAGCAGTAAGGCAGATGCAAACATTGAAGCCAAATGCTACAGTGAGATTCCTCAGCAGCACAGACACATGGTTAAGAGCTTTCAGCTTTCTTTCATGGGGGATTACATACAACCTGAAATATTTGGCTGGTGCACTGTGCCTGGTTTGGTCACTGCCTCTTAATAGGAATGCAAGAAGTGCATTCAGGAACACTGTGTAACTTGCCCAGAGTCATTCCTGGGACTAAAGCTACATCCCAACAGATAACCTGTGTAAATAGGCCATGTGGAAACTTGTGGGATCATGACTGAATTCTCTGGTTTGGCTGCTGAGCCATTCTCTAAGGAGGCAGTGGATCCACCAACTAAACTTTTTTGCAAGGTGCCAAGCCAAGCACTTGATGTAGAGTAATGCTGAGTGTAATTATATCTTCTGGTGGCATACTTACATTCCCTCAGATGCAAGAAAGAAAAAAACGATGTCCAAATCTCCCAGTTAACCCTTTAGTTCACACCTCCTTAGAACAGAGGGACCACTTCTCCACCCTAGAGTCAAAGGTGTCCCTGCAGAGCTGATCCCTGCAATGGACAAAGACACAACTTTAGCTACTCCGTTTCTACCATGCTGAATGTCTCACCACAGGAACTGACTCAAATGAATAGTTGTGGCCCTTGTAGGTATATTTTCCCCAGTGGTTCTGGCCCTTATGAAATCAAGAATTAACTCCTCTTTGGCCTTAACACTGTTTCCCTGTGTCTAGCCTTATTCAGTGCTCTGGGATTTCCATTCACTTCACACACCAAACCCAGATTTTGGCTTACATCCTCATGAGCCTCCCCCTCAGTGATATCTAAGCCTCAGACATCTGTAAGTCAACTTTCAGTCCAAAACGGACTTACTAGGTTAAATAATTTAATTGTTTACTGGAAATAATGGCTGGGAAGTAAATTTATCATGATTCCACAGGCTTTAAAATAGCTTAGTTCTTCTTTGTGAAGATGTAAGAACTTCCCGTTTCCACTGTTTTCCTGTGCTTTTGGGGGCTTCATTTCTTTCCTCAGTTTTTTTCCTCCTGCCACTGACCAGCAATGGCTTGTTAGAGGAACTCAGAGCTGGAATTAGGAAGGAGTTTACAGCATATATATGAATGATTAGAAAGGAGCTGGGGACCACCAAGGCAGAGTTTCAGGACCCTGGGGCAAGAGACGTCCTTCAAGGGCTCCAGGACAGTGTAGTAACTGAGCCATAATAAGTCCCAGTGGGACTTGGAGAGCTTTAGTGGCCTCTTCCTGAGCTGCAAAGCCCCCAGGGCAGCAGCCAGGCTGGCTCAGCAAGGGTTATGTGCTGTAATGGTTAAAATCTCGGCACCTATCTCAAGTCTTCTTCTATTGGTGTTCTCAGTGGTGGGTTTGTATCAGTGTTAGGAGATCTGGAAAAAAGGATTAATATGAATACTTTGGTATCGTTTTATATGGAAAGTGCCCAAACCCTAAAAGGACTATTCACAGGGTAAAGTCAAGACTTCAGCAGACAGACAAGCCTAAACTAGAGAGACGTCTGGTTAAAGGAATTCACCCCATGAAAGACCACCTGAAGGTGTAGGTGATTTTGCACTGCACTGAACTACTCAAGGCTTCTATTGGTGATCGCTCTAAATTTTTGAGGCTGCTGAACATGCCTGAGTTTTACAAACTGCTGTAGGTATTTGTTAAAGCTTTTTGGTTTACTTGATTTCTTAGTTCAAAGCAAATGTCAATTTTCCAATCCCCCCCCCCCCGTCATAATACATGTAAATTTTGAAATCTTGCTATAAAAATCAAATTGAGAAAGTCTGATTTAGAGGTAAAAAATATGTCCTTGGGGAAGTATTAAAATTTTTTTCAAGAAAAATATTAGAGAAAATTAAGTATACTGCTATGAAATATGGGTTGAAGACCAGAAAAAAAGTCAGTAGCATGTGTTAATAGAAGAGACAAAACAAAATATGACACGAAGATAAAATCCAAACTAAATGGTCTCCTTTGTTTGGATTAAACATTTCCTCAATATCAACAAGTTCCGACAAAACATTTCAATTTTGCCAAAATTGCATTTCCTGGCAGAAATGGACTCTGTAAAAAGGTTTTGACTAGCACAAGCACATGTATGCCAAGTGACTCCTTTTGTGTGTTGTGGTTTTCATCCACTGTGGAGTGAACTTTTCCTGAGCCTCATTCATTCATCTGCCCCACCATAAAAATGCACGGCTATTTTAAGCACGTCGTAAAGCAAACCACGTCACTTGGCCAGGCTGCCCAATTGCGGGAGTGTGGGACAGGAATCCCTCTCTGCACCCACCCCACATCCAGCCTTGCCACCCCCCGGGATGCACCAACCCCTGCAAGCCCAACGGGAGCAAGTACAAAGTGCCTCCTTCTGGAGATGTCTGTAACTTCAGCTCACCCGCAGCAACCGGGACGGCTCATATGAAGAGATTTCTGCATTTCTTTTTCTCCGCCCTTTAAAACATCTTTCTTTACATAAGGAATGTTACTATCTCCGTTCTGAGCACTGAGCCAATAAACCCATCACAAAAGGGATCTGTTGCCAGAGTCCAGAAAGGGTTAAGGCAGCAGTTGGAGAGGTTTGGGGTGACGTGTGCTTCTGGACGCCTGAGAAGTCTCTTGAAGGTAGTTCCCCTCTGGTGAGGATGGGAGCGTGCTGAGGTCTGAAATCCGAGATCCCTCGCAGCCTGGAGCTGGTGAGGTCCCAGTAAAAGCTGTTTGCCTGCTTTCCCTTCCCGAGCAGTCACACCGCTGCACTGGCCTGGGCAGCATGGAGCGAGCACCCTGGACACTTGTAGGACTCACTCTTCTCCAGCTCCTGCTCATCTCCTGCTTGCCAAGAGGTACTGTAAGAGAGCGTGTGTGTTCCCGGCATGGTCGAATGAGTCCCTTTCCTTCAGTGTGGTCAGAGGGGCTTGATCTCATGCGCTGTCATGGGAAGAAGAGAGATTTGCAGGGACAGCAATTATAGAAAGAAAGGGGTTCTGCTTTATGTTTTTTTTTT
>VYZQ01063296.1:0-12657 GCA_013400655.1 Mystacornis crossleyi
CCCTTGTGCCCCTCAGCTCTCTTCCTGGCAGGGCATCAGAAACTTACTTTAGCAACAAAAACATCAGTGCATTTTCAACATTCTCATACTAAATTCAAAACAGTACTATACTATTTACTAGAAAGAAAATTAACTATCCCAGCCAAAACCAGCACACAAATCATTTGGACTTCTTAGAAGTGAAAATCTAGCTTAAGGGAAAGCTACGAATTCAGTGCAAATACTGTATTACTGCGTCACACATACATGACTGATGGTTTCGTTTGATCTTGGAAGCTGACTGTACACAGCTGTGAATTTACAGAGCCGTCAGCTGCTTTACAAGGCTAAAACAGATGGACAAAGAATGGGTGTAAAACTGAGCTCTGTACTTAAGAGATACAGTCTTTGCAATCAGAAGGAATGAGAGATGGGTCGAAATCCATGGTTTTCCACTTTGCCAGTCCTCTTGTGGCCAGCTAATGGGGATTTGGATAGAATCTTGGCAGTTTGGTGTCCAGCATTCTCCCCAGTACCTCAGTGAAACACTGTATATATTGTCTGCTGTACTTCATACATTAAATCATGCAAGTCAAGGTTTGGGTCTAGGTGACATAATCCAAAAGACTTTTAGCTCCAAACACTGTACAAGTCAGGCTGGCTGTTTCAAGGCCACTTGTCAGTTGCTCTTGCAGTGCAGCCTTTACACAGATTGAAACATTTAAGCCTTTAGAACATCCCACGCTCCTTAAATAAGCTATTGACATTGTTTATAGTCCTCTACCATAGAGATGAACAGAAGTGGTGCTTCTGCTGATTCACAAAGAATGCTGTGTTGGTGTTCTCTGTAGGATGGGCATGAGGTAGTGTGTTGCAGTGGGGTGGCTGCAGCCTTCCCTGGGAGACAGCCTTGGCCCGTGGAAGAATCAAGGAAACGATATTTGATAGATGTATTCAGATTTTATTGTCCCAGCCGCACATGGCTGGAGCCCGGCATGGACTCCAGTGGCGACTCCCCCCAGGAACAACCCTAGATTAACTCCCGAGAGTCCCGTGGACACTTCCCTAAGTACAGACCTCCCGCGGGCTACATTCAAAGTGACCAATAGGGGACAGGATTTTGGGTACACATGACCAAGGGAACAGGGAGAGGGGAAGCCCCGTGCCCCACCACACGTTCATCTATGCCCATTTCCCCCAGGGGAAGAGAGGGCAAGCCCCAACAGTAGTGCCTTTTCTGAAAACACTTATGTAGCAGACAGGATTCTGGATTGTTAAAACTGAAAGGTCGTCTATGGATTTAAAATCACAGAACCACAGAATGGCTTGAGTAGGAAAGGGACCTTAAAAACCATCCAGTTCCAGGTTGGAACCCTGCCGTGGGTAGGGACACCCCTTGCTTTGGGAAAATGGTGCATACAGTCTTTTAAAAGTGGCACATACTGAGATTAGTGTGGTTAATTCTGCGTGTTCATATTTCATGGTAAGTAAATACCAGTAAAATGTAACTAAATGAAAGAGCATAATTTTCTCTCTATGCTGTTGAAAAGTCACTGTTGGACAGACCTAGTTCACACTGCCTGTTACTTCCAACTTGAGTCATAATTCATGAAGCATTTTACACAATGAAAGTTGGGCTTTTCCCCCAGCCCTTATATTTTACTTTAAAACATCTTTTTGGAATTCTCATTTACAAAAATCGTGAAGAAAATCCTTCCCATGTTGCCCCCTTCCCTTCAGTGAACATTGAACAAATCTAGATTTCCCTCTACATCCCCATTCTGCATTTTATTTGCAGTCCACTACAGAGCTATTCCACCAAACCAGCTGAAAATCTACCCTCTCCTTAATAACTTCACTAGTCCTATTATTATATAGGTATTTTTAGCATGTTTAGACTACGGCGTGTAGCCTCAAGTGAGAAGAAGCTGAACATGGATGCAAGGTCTGAATAAGCAGGTGTATGTGACATTTCAGTAAAACAGCGTCAGACAAACTGTGTCACCTCAATTCATCTCCATTTTCTTGGGCTCCCACTTCCAGTTAGGGCATTTTCATTTACTCCAGATGAACTGCAGCAGTCTACCACAACCACTTTGAACTTGTATTTCGTATTTGTACAGGGCACTTGTTGCTGGGTTGTTTTATTTAGGAGTGGGTTTTATTTAGGGTTTGAGGGGGGGGGGTGGTTTTTGTTGGGGATTTTTTTGTTATTTTTCTTCTCCAAGCACCTTTAACAGTAAAAATAGAGTCTCAGTAAGGACACCTGACTTGCTGGTGACAGTGTATACAGAGGGAGAATTCTCCGCTTTAGGGGCTTGTAGTGTAAATTTCATTCCCTGCCCCTTCCGCTTCCACTGCAGTGGCAGCATATGGAATAACCTCACCAAGTTATACACAGCTTTCCAAGATCAGTATCCCTGCTACTATCCAAAGGCATTATTTGCAGTCTTGGTGTTTTGCTCAGATGTGTAGAAGTCCTATCCTCACCAGCAATTGTACTTGCTCTTCATACTGCTTTAAATTGTTTAAAAGCTGTCAGGTGTTGAGTGCTTCATTCCATTTCTGAGTCCAGGGCCAGCAGATACTTGGGAAGTGCATGCAGCTACAGCGTGCTTGAGCTGGAATGCTTTGTGACCTACTTCTGTCTCTGAATTCCTCAGGCTGGAAATATGCAGAATTCAACTTTGAAATTTATTTCTTATGGCACTAGAACAAATGCACTGATTGGATGCCATATACTCAATTAAGTAATTCTACAGTGATGATGGGGATTAAACTGACATATCTCTACTCACTGCTTCATTTTAGGCATCCTGGTTTCAAGATATTGTTAATTCTAGCACCTATAAAGCAGATTGGTAAGTAATAAGAAGATCTGAAGGGAAAAAAACCATGCCTCCCCTATGTGGTCAGTTATGTTTGTCACGTGATCCAATCTGTAATTCCACAGACTCCATTTCTGATAATTTTTGAATTATTTTTCCATCTGAAAAAGATGTGGAAAACCGTTTTTGTCTTCATACCCCTTGTATTTCACAAATACTGATAGAGGCTGACTATCTTTTGTAACACTAAATTTAAACACCGGTATAACATCCCCGTTCCCGGGGGGGTCTGGATCCGGGTAGCTGAGCCCCGGGGGAACAGGGAGTTATGTGAACAAAGACAAAGGGCTGCGGACACTCTCTCCTGGGCAGGATTCTTGTAGGTGTTTATTGTATCATCGCCGACAGGAAAGAGCCCCCCGAGGGGGGTTCTCTGTGGTGTTTTTATCTCCGAAAGGTGCGGGGGAGAAGACCAGGGCCAGGTTTCATTACGTAGCTAGGGAAGGAGCAGGGGCCTACTCTGGGGAGAGGTCTGGGCAGGGGATAGGGTTCATACAGAAATAATACCATTCAGTGCCATGCAAAGCTACCTATTTGTGCATTACTACACATCGGTTTTCAAGATAAGCCATTAATACGCTGATATTAAAAAGCTACGTGAAATCGAAGAAAAAAACCCATGCAACTGTCAAATAAAACAATATTAAACAACTACACAAAACCTTTCTCAGTGCCCTGAATTAGTTGGACTGAGAGCAATCAACTGTGGTCATTGCCTTTAACATACTGTCAGAGAAGTGTTTCTCACGGTGATGCACCAGAAATTGCTTTACAAACTGAAAAACTAAAACCACTACAGAAATCTAAGGGAATTGTATGAAGTAAATTGTAATGTTTTTTCATCAAGTTTTTGCCTGTTTTTCAATTTAAAGAAATGAAGCTATGGTAATGCCAAATAAATATTTCTTAGCATTACTTCCTAAAAGATTAGATTGTTCTTTGATTCCAACACTGCTAGAGCATCACTCCCTCCCATCACTCCCTCCCACAGGAGAGGGAGATTTATATTTATACCCTTTTGGTGGGTTCAGACCTGTATGTCCCAGAAGCAAGGGGCAATGCATATTGTTCAAACCCAAATGGCAGTAAGTGTGGTTTGATACAAGGTTTATGATGACCACATTTCATGCAATGGTCAGATCATTACCATGCCCTGCACACCCCATGCCTGCATAGAGGCAATGAATGTATTGCACCCTGGTCAGTCCACAGTTCACAATGTGCACACGCTGTGCACTAACACCCCTCTCCTCCCCGACAGCCCACATTTGTCTTACTAAAAGCAAGTGACAGCAGTGGACAGAAGAAGCTTCTGGCCATGCTGGCTGATGCACAGATTTAAGCAGTGACAACCTGGACAATAGGATGGCTCCCAAGGTAATGGCAGTTCTTGACATTTTTTAGGTGGTTCGGATCTCAATAAAAAGTCATTTAAAAGAAAGAGAAGTGTGTGCAAGCAATGGAGTTTTTTTAAAAAACACTGTGCAAAGAAAGAAAAACACAGCAAATCCATTATCAAGCTACTGTTAATAAGATGAGAACATTTTGTTGCTAAGCAACAAAATATCTAAGCAATTAATTGCAATAGATTACCTCTTAGAAAGCTACACTTGACTCTGTATCAGTTAGTTTGATGGTAATCTGAAGATAACCCTCAAAAACTGTCTTTAGCACGGAAAACTATTGCATTAAAAACATTCTTCATAACTGGCACACCTCATTTACATAACCTTGTTTGTCAGCTGAGGAGTTTGTTGAGTCATGTTTGTGAGGAGCTGCCAAGTCGTTGAATTGGTCCCAAACAGCTGCAGTCGCATTTCCAAAAGCTGCTTGCACCTGCTGACGCCACACAGTTGTGCTGTTCGTGTTTTCTGCAGTACTTTGTGCAGTGCATTCACTTTTGACAGAATGAGAACAAAGACAGATGACAACAAAACTGCTCATCATTCAAAAGGCTGAATAGACAACAACTTTTCAATCTGTGCCACCCTGATACTTTCTGAAGCTTCTCTGTAACTCTTAACTTCATGAAAATCATGAACGGTACTTGCAGTTCTCCCCTGGGGATACCACTGTGTTGCACTGGGTCTTAGCATCCCCCTCTTCAATATTTCATTGCCAGCTGGATGTGTTGGTGGAGGAGAAAAATAAAGACACCACCACAGATAAATACTGGTACCTTCAGTTCTTTGTCCTGGTACATAGCTGCTGTATGAAGAACGTTAACAGTGCACAAAATATGACCTGTCAAATTCACATGGTGACTGTGAATGGCTGAGGCTGTCAGGGACCTCTGGGTGTCAGCTGGTCCTACTACTGCTCCAGCAGGGCCATCAAGAGCTGGTAGTCCAGGATCATTCCCATACAGCTTTTCAGTATCTCCAAGGATGGAGACACCACGACCTCTCTGGGCAACCTGTGCCAGTGCTTGGTGACCCTCTCAGGGAAAAGGAGTTTTCTGATGTTCAGAGGGAACCTCCTGTGTTTCAGTGTGTGCCCATCACCTCTGGCACTGTCACTGTGCCCCACTTGAAAGAGCCTGGATACATCCTCCTTGCACCCTCCCTGCAGGTATCTATGTACATTAGTGAGATACCCCGAGCCTTCTCTTCTCCAGGATGAGCTGTTCCAGTCCTTCTATGGCCTTGGTGACCATTCACTGGCCTCTCTCCATTGTGTCCGTGTCCATCTTGTCCTGGGATGCCCAGTGCTGGACCTGGCACTAGCGGCATGGCCTTCCCAATGCTGAGGGGAAAGGATCACCTCCCCTGCCCCGCTGGCAGCACTTCTCGTGGTGCAGCCCAGACACCACTGGCCTTGTCACAGGGACACATCGCTGGCTCATGTTCAGATCGGTGTCCAGCAGGACCCCGATGCCTTTCCTGACAAACTGCTTCCTAGCTGGGCATTCCCAGCCCGTGCCTGGGGTTGTTCCTCCCCGACTGCAGGACTTGTCTCCTCCCAGGCTGAACTGCTTGAAGTTCCTGTCAGCCCCTTTGTCCAGCTGACCGGGTCCCTCTGGATGGCACCACGACCCTCTGGTGTATCTGCCCCTCCTCACAGCTCGGTGTCACCAACCTCGCTGAGGGTGCAGCTGCCCCATCATCCAGAGCGTTAATGGTGATGTGACACAGAATTGGACCCAGTACTGACCCCGTAATTTTTAGCTTAAGCTTTAGCTTTTTTTTTTTCATGTAATTGTACATGTAGCTGTGGTAATACCAAAGAAACATTTCCTGGCATTTCTTAGATGGATCGTTCTTTGATTCAAACACCGCTAGAGCTCTGTGAGTGAAGGGCACCACGCGGCGGCTTGACGGCCTCCAAACACACTTTGCGTCGCCAACGGCCACCCTCTGGGCTCGTGTTTCACTGGTGCTTGCAGCCCATTGTTCAACGGTGTGTGTCACAGCGTTTCCGCACATCCCCGGACCTCCTGCGTCCTTCCCGCCGCCATGCCCAGCCCCAGCTCACTCAACCTAGCAGAAGCCGCGCGCGCGGCCCCAGAGACGTAGCGCTTGCTCACAGGCTGCGGTACTTGACAGACAGCCCTAAGGACCAATGGAATCCCATACCGAGCTGTTCGGGGCGGGCCCTCTCCTCCCCCGCTGCGCGGGGCGGGGCGGTAGAGGTGCTGCTGTCATGGCCGCCGGCGCCGGCGCCGCGTCCCCGGCAGACAAGGAGAGGTACCGTGGGCACGGCTTCCTTGGGGTCGGGTCTTTTGTGGGTTCGTTTGTTTACGTGTCATTCAGGGCTCGCGAAGAAGAAAACGGGAGCGGAGCAAGGGGTGGTGGTTTAAATCCCTGTGGGGCAGGGGGTGGTGGTGGCTGAAATTAAATTCCTATGGAGCAAGGGGTGGTGGTGGTTGGAATCCGTGTGGAACAAAGGGCGGTGGTGACACTTGTCTGGTTGGGAAGTCAGTAAGGAGACTGGAACTCCCGTGCAGAACCCAGACCTAGTCGTCTCATTAAGACGGCAGTAGCAAGGAATGGAGAAAACCACTGGAAGGGAGGAGAAAATACTAGGAAGTTGAGGTCTTTTGGGCTGGTTTTAGATGCAGCAAGGAACATGATCCTTGAATGATTTTGTCATTCAGCTAATTGGAATCTGTCTGCACTATATGTTTTACTCATTTTCCTTATTTTCTTATGCTCACATAGATCCTCATTCAAATCAGTGTGGGCCTTCTTCCACCTCTCCTTGGTCTCAGCTAGTTTTTTTTTTAATTGCCTAATAAGTATAATTGAGGTTCTGTCACGCTGATCCCGTGTATGTGCTTGATGGGTGTAAATCTATTGAAAAATCTTAAGTTTCTAAGCACAGCTTTTCAGTGGCTTTTATAAATGTGCCCAAATCTGGGTTGATCTATGTGTTAATTAAAATAAACGAAACAAACCAAACACAGAACTTAGTTAGCTGTTAGTGTAATAAAACCTTTTCAGGAAACGTTCTTTAATTCTTTTCAGGGAAATACGTGTGTCCCCTTCCAGGTTGCAAGCTTGTAGGAAGTAGGTCAAACAGTTCTATTTCAGCCTCCTTTTTTTTCTTTCCCCAGAATGGGTTGTGCCGTCCCTTGTACACATAGTACCCCAAAAAGGGGTGTCGTGTAGTGTCCATGAGGATTCAAAGTGGGATTTTGCAGCATCTTACTAAGCAGTCTAGGGAAAATAAATGGTTGTTCTAAGCTGCTGTGGGAACTTCTGTGCTGTAGCCATGACATTTATTTTTTGTTTTATTAGGAAAATACTGCATAAACATTAAGGAGTTGATATAGCTTGCTTAAACTTACTTTTTTGTCTTCTTAGATTCATCTGCATTTATCCAGCATATTTGAATAACAAGAAGACAATAGCAGAAGGAAGAAGGATACCTATAGACAAGGTAATTTCATGGGTGGCAGGGAAATATGATATTTTGTTTTGCTATGTAGCAGTGTGCAGAGAGCTGGAAAATACATCTCTCTGACCTTTCCATTCCCCCATGGCAAGTAGCTCAGGAACTGGAAATTCCGGTGTATTTGAAGGTAACCTAGTGCCAGTATTTGAATTTAGAGGAGGAGCCCTAGGCTGGAGTGTTTGCTTCCATCTGAGCAGCACCTTGGACAAGCAGGTGAAGTAATGAGGGTCTTAACGCACTCCACTGCCTATGCAGAATTTGAAAGCAATGCAGAAAAGAGCAGCCAGCTAATGATTGGGTTCTGGTGACTGGCTGTATGAGCCTACACTATGTAACCTTTGCATGGGACACACAGATATGGTAGTTACTGTTGCTTTGAATCTGTCCGGAATAGTTCTTCATCATCTCACTCATTTGTAATAATTTTAGCAAGCAGTTCTGGGAATATAAAGGGCTTTCCTCACTGCTTAGGGTTTGGTTTTTTTTCTGATAACAGTTAAAAATAAAATCTTTCTTGAACATGCAAGTTGCCAATCAAAGCTCTACTAATGGGAGAAATCTACTGCCCTGTGGCTAGAAATTTTCTGGTTTTTTCCTCCCTCAGTCCTTCCTATAAGTTTGCTGTTTCTTATTCACAGCTTTTGGTTTCCCTGTACACACGATAACTGTTAATTAATGTTAATTACTTTTCCTGAGCAATTCTTTAACTTGCTCTCCTGTCCTGATGAATTCAGTCTCATCTTTTTCCTGATGTTTCAGCTCTTCTTTTTTTCTTTTTAAATGTTTTGTAGACCACAGCAGCAGTGACCGATGACTTCTACACTAATTTGTCATTACCTTCTCTTTCCCCATCATCATCTTTCCCTAGTTACAATGTATAGGGAGGTAAACTGGTAACTGTTTTGGTATAGGCAGGTCATAGTTGAAAACTAATAAATTTTAATGCATTGTTTCAACAGGCTGTTGAAAATCCCACATCTACAGAAATCCAAGATGTATGTGCAGCAGTAGGATTCAACGTGTTATTGGAGGTAATTAAAAAAAGTCTCCACATACAAAAAAACCCAAATTTATTATGCATCTCTGTTCTTTCGTTATGTCTTTTTTTTATAACTTGCAGTTGAGAAGTTTTGTTATTAGCTTTGCTTGCTTTGAATGATAACTGACCATAATCATGAAGTAAATGTTGGAAAACTGATGCAAGTCAGGAATACCTCAGATCTTTCAGACAATGTCACTTTTAAGCTTATCGAAAAGATTACTTCTATTTTACCATCCTTAGAACACTGTCCTGGATGCTTAAAAGTGTGTCAGAATAAAAGCTGTTTTTGCAAGCTGCAACTCTGCAAATTAAGCTTTAAAAATTTTTTTTTAATGAAAGGTGATGACCTTTGCAGTGAGTCTTGTATAAGAATAGGATTTTGGTAGTTGGAATATTCATAGTCCTTTGGAGTTATGTTTTCACCAAAGAATGTTAGCTTTTTACTGCAGTACATGCTTGCTCTTTAAATAGTTTATGGGTTGCTTTTTCCTAAGGGAATGAGTCTGGATTTCTAGAGAGGTAACTTCACCAGAGGTAATTTCCTGAAGTAATTATTAATTTAGAATTAATTATTAATTTAGAACAGTGTTGATTTTTCTAAGAATAATTTAGGTCCTCGTCTAGAATTGTGACTGGTACCCAAAGCCTGGTACAAAATCACTTTGCTTTTCAGAGGTAGTTGGACAGTGCACACCAGCTGTACTGAGAAACCCATAATGTTTCATCAAGAATGAAGGCTATTAATTAGCCAAAAGCAGTGACTGTGACCTATCACTTGCTGTCGCTAGGTGTCCAGAAGGGTTCGTAGCAGTGCAGATAAAACAAAAACCTGTGCCCCTGTCATCCAGACTGCTGGGGATGTAAAATGGTCCCTGTAGCAGTTTACTCACAAAATTGCTCAAGTACCAGGAGTTGTTTTCAGCAGTGCCTATGAAACAGCTATGTCTTCCAATGCAAGTTATAATACATTTCTCCTTCTGTATGACAGAAAAACAAGATGTATCCCAGAGAGTGGAACAGAGATGTGCAGTACAGAGGTAGAGTACGAATCCAGCTCAAACAAGATGATGGCAACCCTTGTTTACCTCAGTTTCCAACACGTAAGTAGAGTGTCTGGGTTTAGGCACTTCAGCTGTTAGTAAACCAGGAAGACTTGGTTACCAGCTTGTTTAATTAGTTTTACCTATTATAAATCCTGTGATTTTACATTAAATCTCGTTGCCCATATAAGTCAACAAAATCAAGTTGTGAGCATTGAGTAAAGTTTGTAAAGTGCTATTGTCTTTGATTCTGTTGCTTCTGCAGCAGTGTCATTGGAAGGGCTTGTTGGGAAAGTTGTGTGATTGCTGTGTTGAAGAAAGCATCTGTTCGGTTTTGGGTTACTGCTTTGTTGACATTTAAAACAGAGTGTTTAGTGCTTAAATGGCTAAATTCCAACATATTCTTAGGATACATATGTCATCTGGGCATCAGAGTGAAGGCCAAATGGGTAAAACACAGTACTGAGTCCAGCTGAGTTTTCTGCTGGCTATTTTCATAAATTAACAATGAAGCAGCTGGCCTTAAAAGATTAATAGGAATTATTCATCTTTCATGACAAATAATTTCAAGTTTTGCATTTTTTCTGAAGATGAATTCTTATGTAAAAGGGAAACAGTATGGATCTTAAGGTAAGAGCTAGAAGAGTGTACAGTAGCATAAGAGTGCTGACAAAGGGAGATGATTTAAAACCAGATTCTTGCTGGAAGGCAGCAGTGCCTTTCTAAAAATGCATATAACTTTTGCCTGATCATTCTGTCACAAGTGTTTTGGGCCAGTAGGAAGTGAAGAGAAAGAGTAGCAGGAAGGGTGTAGACACTTTGGAGTTTGTCAGGTTACATGGCTTTTCCAGTCTGCTGTGACATTTATAAGTCCTGCACTTTGCGGCTTTTTCCCCGAAGGATTTTTCACAAGCTGCTTGCTATACGGGGGAAGGAAGCAGATCTCCTGGGCTTTGTATCTGTTCTTAACATAGTAGACATGCATTGATATCTCCCTGTATTTTAGGTAAATCAGTGATGCTGTATGCTGCAGAAACCATTCCAAAACTGAAAACAAGAACTCAGAAGATGGGAGGTAGCGATCAAAGCCTTCAGCAAGGAGAGGGAGGCAAGAAAGGTAAAGGAAAGAAAAAGAAATAAGCTGACATCTGGAATCATCATTACATTACAACGTTACAACAAGTGCAGATGGAAACCTTGCAGCAACTTTGAAGTGAAGATACGAGCAAGAAATGAAGAGGTGGAGCTGAGTAGAACTGCCTGCTTTTCTGGGAACTGGAATGCATGTAACTGCCTTGCATCTGTGTAACAATAAATATCTTTTCACGTATAACGTGCAAGTCTGACATTTGCACCCATGTTAAAAGTGGAAGAACATAAGCAAATGGTTGGGAGAATAATATTTTTCCAAAAGAAATATGCACCTTTTGAAATCGGGTTGCCTTAATAAACCATGTATTTGTGATAGTGAAGCAATTATCTTAAATCTATGCTATTCTGTATCAGGACGAAATTCTTCACTATGAGGTTAGTGAGGCACAGGTTGTGCAGACCATTTGTGGATGCCCCATCCCTGGAAGAGTTCGAGCCCAGGCTGGATGGGACTTCGAGCAAGCTGGTTATTGTGTTTTCAGTTGCCAGCTGGCAACTAAGCACCATTCAGCCCCTCCCTCACTCCCCAGCCATGATGGGATGTGGGGAAGTATAATCAGGAAAGAAAAGGATTGTGGGTATAGGTAAGAAGAGTTTAGTAATTTAAACTAAATAAATTCAATAATGCAAGTGACAGCAATTATAAAAAAATGTCATTACAATTTGATGGGGCGGGAGGGGAGGAGAAATCAAGACAAGTGATGCACAATACAATTACCACCTGCTGACTGATGCCCAGCCCATCCCTAGCAGTGATCAGAAGCTCCTGACCAATTCTGGCCTCTTTATATACTGAACATGTTAATCTATGATACAGAATATCCCTTTGGCCAGCTTGCGTCACCTGTCTTGGCTTCTTGCTACACCTCCTCACTGGTAGAGTGTGAGGCACAGAAAAGTCGTGGATTTAATATAAGCACTGCATCAGGAACAAGCAATGTGTTATCAGCATTGTTCTCACATTGAATCCAAAACACAGCACGAACAGCTGCTGGGAAGAAAATTCACTGGATTGCAGTTGAAATTAGGACAGCAGGCACCCCTTAATCCATATAATTTCTGTAACGCCAGGTCCCACTTCCCAAAACCCCATCACTTTCCTTTCGTTTGGTACATAAATACCCATAACATTCCCATAAATTATGGACCATCCCTGTAAAAGCCCATTGAGGTCACTGAGTGCATGACCTTGGGCTCCATCTGTCAGAACTGTTTTTCAGGCAGGAAAGAAGGTATGTGGTGTTGGACTGCTGCATGCAGAAACCAGTCCTGAATCCATCACCTCTGTGCTCATGGTTTCATCAAAGCTCATTCTTCATTAATGTGTGATCAAAAGGGAGTTGGGGTCAGACCCCCAAATCCAGTATGGCACAGACAGGCACCATGGGGTGCCCAGTGCAGCGATGGGCACAGGGCCATCAAAGAAGTGATAATTCACAGTGTTACACCGTAATTAATTTAATTCATTCTTACCCCAAATCAAATCCCTTTGAGACACACACTGGACTTTTCCATCTACTTGCAGCACCCACAAAGCACATCCAGGTCCCTGAGCAAAAGCAGTCCCAGGGATGAGTTTACCTTTGCCTGCGGTAGGGATAACTGATGCCATAATGCTTTTTGCGCTTTCAAATATTCCTCTCATATCTCCCTTCATACA
>VYZQ01063301.1:0-13667 GCA_013400655.1 Mystacornis crossleyi
GGTTTTCGGGGCTTCCATCTGGCAGCTGCTGTGTCTGTGGGGTAACCACAACATTACCCCGTGCTCAGCATTGTGCAAATGAGTGTGAATACAAGCCCCACCCCACTGACACAGCGCTGGTGCTGGTGGCTTTGCTGGTTGTGAGCCAAACATATTTCTGTCCTGTCTCTTGATACACAACGTCTGGAGATTTCCAAGGCACAAAAAATTTTTGCAGGTTTCTTTCTGCAGCTGTGCAAGGGAAAGCTGCTGAAATGGGAAAGAGGGAAAAACGGAGAATAAGCAATGTTACAGCATCACTATCAAATATGTACGAGCCCATGTCCTGGCAGAGAGGTGTTCATTGCCTCTCAAGCCATTACCAGTGTATCAAACACAAGAGCTGGCTCTGGGGTGCTTCTGCCTGTGGCCAGACACCCAAAGCAGGTGCAATGAGAAATTCTATCCTTGGCCTTACCCTTTCCTCTCCTCAAAATGCCAATTTACAGGGGTTTTTATATCAGTGTTAGGGTTAATCCTCAGCCTCGCAGTGGAGCAAAGAAATATCATCCCTTTCTCCTGTGCTTCAGCAAGGGGCTGAGCTGTTGGCAGCTGCTGCAGAGGATGGGTTTGCAATGAGCACATCTCACCACGCTGGGGTTTGTTTGCTGCAGCTGCGTGGCCAGCCTGGGCCAAGATTTGGCTGTGTGTGCTGATGTGGTGTTATGGTGACATCCAGCATCGCTGTCACAGCAAACCATCACCACGGCCCTGGGGCTTGGGTTTAGAGCTCCTTCTCTGGCCTGAGCGTGCTGAGAGCTACAGTAAAGTACAATCACTGGCAGGAGCTTCAATCTGCAACTCCGTCTGCTGGGAAACATGATGATGGGTAAGTTAAAAAAGGCTGAAAATTGCTGTCCAGATGTGCAGAGATGGGTGGTCTCACTGGAGCAGGACCAGGGGCTGCCATGGCCCCAGTGTGAGCAGGAGCGAGAGCAGTGCCCAGATCTGGTGTGTTAATGAGCAATTTAATGAGGAACCACATCAAATGGCAGCTGTTGGCTGCCTGAAGGGACAGAAAACCTCACCTTGGTGCTTACATCGTGCATTTTGCTGCTTCCTCACGTGCTTTGGTACCTCCATTTGGGAGTGGAGGAATGCCTGCCAGCTCCAGCAGGAATTGCTCTAGATGCTTGGCCACCCCTTTGGCTATCCAAAAGGACTAACTGGGTGGGCTGCGGCCTTAATAAGTGAGATCATAACTGGATTAATGGAGAAAAAGACCCAGCTTCCCAGTGGCATCGGTAGCCTGCTCCTTGTGTGCCTGTGTTGGCCCTCAGAAGCTGGCTGAAAAAATCACCAGAGCTCAAAGAATCCATGCCAGCGAGGATGTTCAGGGTAAAAGACTAAAATAAGGGTAGAAGACTAAAATAATGTTATTTAATCATGTCGTACAAGAAGCTGATAAAGGATAACATAACACACATATGATGTCATGAATTCATATCTGAATGTCAGACTCCACTTTTGTTATATCCCTAATATATCTCCATTGAAGCAAGATAAATATGATTATAACATTTCATCTTAATCTCGAGGAGATAAAAATAATGCCTGTAGGCACAATGGTGCTCCTGCTGTTTTTCCTGGCTCTCAGTCCATGGGAAGCCCTGCCTCATCCCTGCTGGGCACGTGCTTCCTGTCCCTACAACTTCCACTGCACTCAGGCAAAGCTCAGTTCACCCCAACTGCGTGGAGCATTCATTTAATCCAAGTTCCTGCTCCTATCCTGCTCTGAGTCCCTGCTCCTGTTGGCTCTGGAGGTGTGTGGTGACCTCCTGCAACACTGTCCCCTCCCTCATCCCTGCGGTGGCAGGGCTGAGCAGGATCCCAGGGGCCACCCAGTCGCAGAAGGGAGAGAAGCCCCAGGATGCACTTCTGCCTGCTCATTTTCTAAAGATTGGAAGCAGGACTTGTCCTCTGCATGGTACCTCCCGGGGCAGAACAATTAATCAGTCCCTGGCTGTTGTCTACCTGGGAATTAGCTCATTTCCTCAGGATTAACCTAATTGTCTAATTATTCATTATATTGTCTCTCCTCCTGCTCCTCATTCATTGTTTGGTTGTTTTATTTGTAAAATACCTTTAATCTCTTTTATTTGAAGGCATTCAAGAGATATACTGTGTGGTTTTATTTTATTTTTCATGTATTTCTTTTCTGAAAAGTCCTTCCTGAGCCAAACCTTTCCTAACAGAAAGGACTGGGAGGTCTGGCACTTCTGGTGGGTCATCTTCTCCCCTGTGCCTGCGTGAAAGACCTCTAATCCATTTTTGTTCCTGTGTCCACCTTGCTGGACTGACTTCTGAGACAATGTCACCCCACAGAAGGGATGTGACTCTAGAGAAGCTGCTCTGCGAGAGAGCTCCTTGAGAGGAGTTTTAGGGTTAGGGCCTAAGTGTGATTTTCTCCATCAAGGGGTATTTAGGTGTTTGAGTTTGTCCTTGCCTCTAAAATCCCACTAGCTCCTGCCTCTGGGAAGTGGATGTGTGTCAACACCTTGGTCTTTGTTCACAGGGCACACACTTGTCACCCCAAAAAGCCCAAAACCAAAAGGAAATCACTCCTCAAACAAAGGTTTGAGGCTTCTAGGCCTCAAACCTTTGTGGCTGTGAGGTTTGGAAGTGCAGGGAAGGATTCTCCATCCCCTATTCCACCTACCTTTGCAGAAGGACTGAGATGACCGTTTAAAGAAGGGGACAAATTGCTGAATCTTCTGCAGGACCCTCGTGCCCTGGGCTTCCCAGCTGGTGTAAGCTTCCACCAGTTAGTTCCAGTTAGCTCTTACCAGCTGGTGTAGGCTCCCCTTGGTTTTTCCATCCTGCAGAGATGTGCAGGGAGTCAGTCTAAAGTTTGGACTGGGGCTGAAACACCCTTGGATGCGTCCAGAGTGAAAATACAATACGCCTTCTTTGGTGGAAAAGGAGTGCTTGCTTGTCCCTTTCCACTTTGGTGCTAGAGCAGGAGCCAGTGGCAGGGGGACAGTCTGGCAAAGCTCTGCTGTCACTCAGGCAGAGAGCAGCTGAATCCCTGCAGATAATAACCCTCTATTGATTTTTGCCTTGTTTTTACAATCATTAGAGAATTTTCACTAAGCATAATGAGAAAATCTTCTGATCCCCCAGAGGGTTCTCATGTTCTCTCAGGGAAATAACAAATGAACAAAAAAACAAAGCAGAAAAATTAAACCCATGAGTAAACCATAAATAATGGGGTAGAGCTGGCTGAGAGCACTTTGATGTTCAAATGCATCAGTTACATGGTCTGGTTCTTTTTCTTGGCATTTTCCTGTACTTTCCTGACTTTTCACAAGCAGGTTTGCAGTACCAGGCATTGCTTCTCCACAGTCCATCAGCATTTCCAGCCCTGTGCAGAGGAGCATGAGCAGGGCTGGGCACAGGTGGGTTTGGTGCTGTGCCAGAGGCTTTTTGGGATCATTCCTCTGGGAGAAGTCTGTCCGAGAGGTCTTGGCTGTGTCTTGAGGAACTCCCAAAACACACGTGTGTGTTTGAGTGTTGGCTGCCTGGGTGTGTCCGTGCCTGGCTTGGGTGTCAGGGCTGGTGGAGGCCGAGTTTGTACCCATGTTGTGGCTGTCTCTGAGGCTTTTTGCAGCCTGCAGGTGACTCTGAAGAGTTCCCTGTGGCACAGAGAAGGGCTGTGTGTGTACACAGAATCTGGAATGGTTTGGGTTGGAAGGGACTTTAAAATTCATCTTATGGCACCCCCTGCCCTGGGCAGGGACACCTTCCACTATTCCCAGGTTGCTCCAAGCCCTGTCCACCCTGGCTTTGAGCATTTCCAGGGATGGGGCAGCCACAGCTTCTCTGGACACCCTGTGGCAGGGCCTCACAGCCCTCTACATGTGCCTGCACACATGTGTGTGCTCGGGGACAGGGGTCTGCACACCTCATCCCAGCACAGCCTTTGGAATGGCTGCCAGTTCCAAGAGCTGGCAGCACTGTCCTGCTGCTCAGAGGTGCCTGCTGGCTCACACAACTGAAAAGATTATGACATTCAAAAGAAATAATTTATAAACAGCAGATGTTTCATAAACTGTGACTAAAATCCCAACAACACAACAGCCAGAACACCAGCCCGCCCAGTAAATGCCTTGGTTTAGAAACAGGTATCTGAGCAGAGCAGCTGCTGGGAATGCCAAGGGAGACTGGCTCCAGAGCAGACCTGAGGCGCCCATGATGCTCAATGCCTGATAAGAAAGGCTGAAGTGATACAAAGAGGGTATCTGAGGGAAATCAGACTCTTGCATTTTTTATAAGAAATGGAGGGAAAAATGATATGATATGATGATATGATATGATTTATATGATATGAGGAGAAGTAAGGTGGGGAAGGGGGAAGGAAGAGGGGAAAACAACAATGAAGATGCAGCAGAGCTGAGCCATCAAGTGAAGAGCTTTGACAGTGAGCTCTGAGCAAAGCTGGAGCCCTTTGCAGCAGCAGCAGCAGCAGCACTGTGACCCTGTCCCCTGCCTTCCCGAGCTGGGCAGGGAGGAGAGCACAACTGCTGCTGGGGGCACGGGTCCTGACCAGGGAAGGGCCAGCAGAGCCTGACACTGCCACGTACCCCTTTCCCAAGAGCCTTGTTGTTACAACTGTAAAAAACCCATTTCAACATCAAAGTCTGTTTTAATTTGAGCTTTCAGTCTCTTTGATTTCATTTCTTCTGCATCTGCTAAATAACGACACGAGCACTTTCAGAAAATGCCCTTCAGTGCTCTCTAATTTGTTTTTGGACTGTAATCAGCCCTCCTCCTCTTCCTCTTCAAGACCTTTAGTCTCTGCAGCCCCTGCCCAGGCAGCAGCCTGGAGGAGAGAGTGGACATCTCCCTCCTTGTGCTCCAGCAGATCCAGGCAGCTGGGGCAGAGCTGCTGGGTGAAAGCCTCCGTCCAGCTGTGGCTCCTGGGGACACATCTGCCACGGACTCCATGGCCCTGCTGCAGCTCAGCATCTCCCCCCAGTCCCACCCCTCCACATCTGTCAGGGGCAGCTCCTTCCTCACACGATCCCACAGATCTCCTGTACTTCTCCAGTCCTAGTCCCTGTCACACACAACCAGAAGACACCTCCTGCAGCCCCAGCCTTGGTGACCATCAGCCTCCCTGGCAGGATTACCTGGTGTCCCTCAGGCACTGCAGAGATGTAACTCTCTGAAGGACTTGGCCAATTCTTTCCCAGCTGGAAATCCTTGTGGTTGCCCCAGAAACTCTTTGGCAGAGATCCACGTCTCTTGACCAGCTTTTGGCAACCTGCAGATTGGCCTCTGAGGTAGCCAGTGTTGTGCTTTCCCACCCACATCCACAGGTGCCTGCTATTCTGTTTGCCTTCTGGGC
This sequence comes from Mystacornis crossleyi, assembly GCA_013400655.1. Lineage (NCBI taxonomy): Eukaryota > Metazoa > Chordata > Aves > Passeriformes > Timaliidae > Mystacornis > Mystacornis crossleyi. Next base: position 5,390 of record VYZQ01063301.1, read on the forward strand.
AAAGGTCTGGGTCAAACAGCTGAATATCTGCTATCACCACCTGAAAACTGCTGGGAAAAGTGTGGAAACATGGAGTGAAGGAGGTCTCAGGAAGGATCCAGCCAGTCTCTCCTCAGGGAAGCTGGATCAGTTAGCCCTGGCTGGCAGGAATCTGTCCCTACTGTGTAAAGGAGTTGACAAATTTGGTCGGTGCCAGCCAGAAGCCTTAACTGGGTCCTCCATTTCTCACTGGCTGAAGATGGAGCTTCCATGGTTCCCACTTTTGTGACTGCCATGTCTCAACACTGCACTGGATGCCAGAGAAGGCTCACAGCACACCGTCTGTATGCAGCACATTAAATCCAGGAAACACAACACTCTGCAGCCCTAAGTTATTTGTTAAAGGCTGCTGAAGCTGTTACTTCTAGTTTGTGTCTCCTTTTATGTCTTCTCTGTTTGTCCCTGTCTGGGAGCTGGGGGGCCTGGGGACTCAGGGACCTGGTTCCCAGCTGGGTGTGTGGTGGTACCCAGAGCCCGGCTCCGTGCAGCACTACAAAACCAGCTAAATCAGTGTGGGCATCCTGGAAGAAGGGGGACACTCTCTGGTTTAATAATAACCTCGTCTCCCCGGAGGTCATCACGTGCAGACAAGCTTCAGAAAAGGCTCATAAAGGGCCCCAGAAATCCTCCTCATTTTCCATCTTGGCATACTCCAGGTCCCAGGCAGAGCAGGCTGTGCGTTTGCAGGTGGTTTCTTCTTTCCTAGAAAAACAGAGGATCCATCCAGACCTCATCCTGTCTCATTCCCTGGGTCAGGGCCGAGGGATCATGTTCACATTCATCATCTCCCATCTGTTCCCATTTCCATGAGTGAACAGCTCTTTGGAGAGAATCCTCGGAGAGGCGCTGTGCATTAGAGAGCTCACTCAGGATTAGTGCTGCCACCATTTCCTGCCTCATCCCGGAGCTTCCAGCTCACACCACTCCCGTGCTGCCGCGTCCTTATGGATGTGAAGTTCTCTGGGATCAGGGAGGAGGCCCCGTGTGAAGGTGTCTGTCCCAGTTGTGTCTGGCTGAGCACACGTGCTGCCCACGTGAGGCTGGGCTTTGCTGAGCTGCTGAAGGAGCTGCTGCAGGAGCTGCACCAGCCACCCCAAAAGTGACCTTCTCTGACAAGTCTCACTCTCCATAGGAGCTGTCTTGTGGCCAAATGAAAACTTGAGTATTTTCTGTATAGAGTGAGGGCTCTGAAAGGTCAGACATCCTTGGGCTTTGCCCTCAAGAAAGCTTAATTTGGGGACAGTGATTACAAGTCAGAGCAAGGGTCTGTCTACCCCAGCACCCTCATCTCCAAAAAGCAGCCAAGGGAAAGGCTAGAATTCAGGGAAAAGAGGAGCTGCACCTCCCCAGCCCACAGCAGCTCTCCCTGCCTGCAGCTCAGGCACTTCCTTGAGGGGCTCTGGTTAATAACGTTGATGGACTTTTTTCCCTATGAATTTGTCTAATTGCTTTTTGCATTTCTGGATATCCATTAGCTGGTCTCAGCCAAGGAAAGGTTAATGAATTAGAGCCCTTAAAAGCACCCACAGGGTTTTAACTGAAACAATTCTCTAAGCACAAATCCTCACGTTCTCATACTGCCGTTAAGAGCTGCAGAATCATTTTGAGGGTGGTTGGTGTAAGAATGGGAACCCCAGCCCTATCCCCTTCTGACCCAGCCCAAAGAAATTGGGGTAGTTTATCTGGCTCTGCCTGAAACCTGCCATTCCCATCCCTGTTTTGTTCTGTGCTGGGAGGATTTTATTTTTTTACTTTTACTTATTCATTTTCTGCTAGAGGAGTAGGAAGAATTTGGATGTTTTTTGTTGCAAAGGTACAGCCTGAAAAACAACAGCTGCTTATTATGGATTAGTTTCATGGGACCCAGAAAGTGGAGGAGAGAGGAAATACAAAGGAATGAGGTTTGGCACAAGTGGAAATGATCATCATGAGGACAAACCTGCTGGAGGAGAAGGGTCCAGAGGAGAGAGGTGTCAGCAGTGTGTGGTTTCAGTTGAAAGAGAGGTTTCAATCAGGCTATATGGCCATGGTGAAGGGTGGATGGGGGTCTTCGCTCTGCTGCCCCCACGCTGGACCAGCAGCACTGGTCACACTGGGACACGCTGGTGGCTCTGGGTTTACAGCAGTGGCTGGGGAGCAGCAGTGCTGTGCTCCTGCCCAGGTAGGACTCCAGGGTCAGCCCATTCAGGGAATGCACTGATAATTACTCAGCTGCCAAATCTGGGGTTTTGTGGTGTAATTAGTGCAAGTAGGGTGCAATTAACCACTGGGATCAAGCACAGGAAATCTCAAAGTGTAAGAGAAGCCTAATGTCCTGGAGCCTCCTGTGGTGGTGGCTCTGGTGCCCTGGCCACTGTGAAGAAGAGCTTTCCTGGAGCTCTGCACACTTTTCCAAGCTCTAAACACCCTGACCAGCCTCACCTGGGACCAGGTGACCTGCCCACCTTCAGCCCTTAGTCAGGGGTGTATTTAAGCTCAGGCTCTGCATTTTCTTCTTTCTCTGGGTTGGGCTGTATGGGTGCCTTACCTGGCGTTGCTCCTTGGCTCTGACTTTAGGGCTGCCCCCAAAATTGTCTCTCCCTGCTCTGGGACTGAGCTCCTGGCTCATTTTTCTTGGCAGAGCAGGCCTCTTCTTGCTGATTCTTGACACTTTATGTGCGGGTAGGTCAGCTTTTGTTTCATTTTATTTGTGCTTAATGCTTTTCATGAATGGAAAAGCTGATCTCATTTCTCCTTGAAATTGCCTTATTTGCTGCATGGACAGATGAGCAGTGAAATGTCAGTGCAGAACCTGAGGAGGGAGAACGTGTCAGGGGTTTGTGCAGGGGGAAGGGGTTGAAAGGTCCATGCGTTGATATCACAAATCCAGAAGCTTCCAGTGCCCTCAGGACCATTTCCAGGTGAGCAAAACTTGCTGTTGCTGTGCAGACCATGCTCTGTGGGGGCTGGAAATTGGCCAGAGTAAAGAAATGCTTTCACTCGGTTTTCTCCCCACCATGTCTTCTTTCTGCTGTTCCCAGCCCCTGAAGGGTGAGGGGTTGGCTGTGCCAGGCTGCTTCAAGATTTAGGAGCTGATTTTCAGGTCTCAGAGCAAGATTCCACTCTGCTCCCAGCTGCTGGCAGGGTTTTAAAGCAGGAGAGGCTGCCTGTGATATGTTCTGGTGGGGTATGGAGGGAGGGGGTGCAAGAACTGAGGAAGCATGGAGTGCAAAAATAAGGCTGAAGAGAGGGGAGGGAAGGAGTGCTGGAAGCAGCTGGCAGTGGATTGTAATAAGGTGACAAGAAGCTCTAACACTTCAGCAGCTGCTTGGTGCAGCCAGTAACCCAACACATTTAATGAGACGCTGCCTGCTGAGAAGTGAAAGGGTTGGTTTCCTTAAATAAATATTATAATACTATGCAGGAGACTGCTCTGGCAGGGTGCTCCAGTCCCCCCCAGCTCTCCCCTGGCACCTGACAGCACCTTATTTGAACTCCAGGGTGAGCGCAAGTGGCTCAGGGTGTGGGGGAATGGCTGTGGGCACTGGGAGCACTGGGCCTGCCTGCTCTTGTGGAGGTGGGCCGTGACCTGGAGGAGGAGGTTCAGGCTGCTTGGACAGATCTCGGTCAGGCTGAGTGTGAAGGAAGGGCTGGGCATGGTCCCTGGGCAGTATTTGGGCTGCTGCCCCTCAGCCCCTCTCTCCTGTGCGCAGGCATGGCTCTCCTTCCTGTAGCTCTCAGTGACAGCCACAGCTGCTGTTACCAGCTTGGAGCTGACACTGAAACCACTTCAATTCCCCCTCTCCCGTGCTGGCCTGATTATCAGTTGCCAAAATCTACTGCCACTGTGGTGCTTTCTGCACTGCCTGGGCATCTGTGAGGGCCTGGGAGGCTGCTCTGGCCAGCCAGGAGAAGGTCTGGGCTTGGAGAGAAGGAGGGAAATGAAGGTTTGATGGGCAGGGCTGAGCTGTGGTGTTTGTGATCAAACCCACCGGGCACGAGTGTGCAGCAAGACTAAAACCACTCTGTAATGTGGGTTTGGGGCTTTAGGGGAGATGCTGGTGTTCCTCACTGAGTGTTGAGTTGCTCTGCAGTGAAACTGCTGTGGTTCTTTGTTGCTGCATCAAGGTGCTGCCCAGAGCTTGTAACCAGCCTCGAGGCTGCCTGGAGGGCTGTGCTTAATGCCAGGGCAAGTTCCTTCCTTCCCACAGGCTGGCAGGTTCCCCTGTTCCTCTGCACCAGCCCACAGCTCTTGAGGAAGACGGAGAGCTGGAATAGTGGCCAGGAGACTGAAACAAAAGGGAAAGGCTGACAGTCCCCTCACAGAGCTGTGATAACAGAAACACGCAGCACTTTGCTGCACTGCAAGTGTGAGATCATCCCAGCCTTCACTGCTCCTCCAGGCCCTGTTGCAGGTGATATCCTCCTCCTGTGCCCTGCCACAGGTGCAAAAACAACTGCACAAGTGAGGAGTGAGAGGAGCTGGAAGACCAGCAATAGACTAAGCAGAGCTCGTCTGCTTCAGCTCAGCAGCTGCTTTGCTCAGAAGTGCACCTGTCTGTAATTATTTACATGCAAATAAATGTTTGTTTGTAACCCACTTTTTCAATAATTTCTCTCCAGCCTTTGGCCAAATACTCACTGGTTTTGCTTCCCTGGGCAAGGGCAGGTGGAAATCCTTCTGCTTTTCCCAGAATGCTAATGTTCTGTGTGGAAGTAACACAGGTTTCTGCAGTCAGACAATGATTGGCAGGCTGAGTCATTCACAGGGTGCAAACGCTTTGTGGGTTGGCCTCCAGGAGCTGGGCAGCCACCATAAAAGGTTCATCCTTCATCTGAAATCCAGATGAATGTTCATAAAGGCTTCATCTTTAAGTGCAGTAAGTGGGGAGGAAAAGCTTTTCCTATTCCTTTGCATCCATTTCCTATTCCTTCCTTCCTTGCTGGGGAAGATGTTTCACCATGAAGAGCTCAGGAGATGGGCAGGGCGTGGAGGTGCTGCGAAGCTGATGCTGAGGGCAGCTTTGCACCGTGACCTGAGGCATTCCTGCCTCCCATCACTGCCCGTGGGAGCTCCATGCTCTGAGAGAGAGCTGCTGCTTGCTCAGGGTGGCCAAGAGTGAGCTCCAAAGTGACCACAGATTTGTTCTGCCCTTGGGGTAGGGCTGGAGGGTTGGTTCTGCCCGAGCTGAACCCGGAGAGAAGCAGGGCCACCTCCTAAACCAAACCAGAGCCCTTCCAAACTGCAGATTCACCACAAATCAGTCTCAGGGATAGGAGCGGAAGTTCTGTTGATCCAATTCTTTCTGGGGTTCTGCTCTGAGCTGGAGGAGCATCTGTGGCCCCACTGATGGGATGGCAATGTTCCCTTCCGCCCACCACATACCCCTCATTTGTTGTATTTTGAAAAGTGCTAGAACAGCCTTAAAAATAGATGGTAAAAGAGAGAAAGTGCAAAAAACCAGTTTAAAACATTTCTGCATAGTTGGTGCTATTTTTAGCCACAATTTGATAAATGAATGTAGGTCAAAAAGTGGGGGAGAGAGTTTGCACTTTTTCTTTTGTACGGAATTTAAGATAATTTTGGGAAAACTGGAGCGGCTCAGGAAGGTGCTGAGCACAAAGTGTTTCTGCCTGGAGAGCAGGCTTCTCGCGGGGTGGGTAAGGTGAAGGAAATTATTTCCTCAAAAATACTCCCCACTTTGGAATATTTACATAAAATACCTTAACCACAACTTTCCACCACACTTCTGGAGCTGGGGCAGTGGTGCAAAGGGCATTTGCTCAGGCCTAAAGCTCCGGTTTTGTTGACTATCTGGATGTGGTGAGAGCAGGGACTTTTTTTTTAAAATGCACCAGGCCTGTGAGATGACTTCTGGAGGTGTGTGGGGGGGAAAACACCTGGATGATACAGATACAAAACGTGGTTCATTCTCCTGTCAAATGTCTCTGCTTCAAGACAACAGTTTGAGGGCTGGGTGTATGTGGGAAGGGATGAGGGAGATGGATAAAGGTGAGTGGGAAGGTAAAGTGCTTTGAAGTGGAACACAGATTTGAGCTAGTCCCAGTTTCATCCTCTTCTGGCCTTGAGGAAGTTTTTCACTGAGATTTCTTGATGTCAGAATCCTTTGAAGGAGAAGAGGAAGCAGGAATAAGGGGATAAGGAGTGCAGTTGTATAAGGGATGTGTGTTTGGACAGCGATCTGAGCACCAAGATGGACATCCACATACTTGAATACCTTGCACATCCTTCTCAGCATGCTCCTGCCAGCCCTTCAGGGGGCAGATCACTGCTCTGGGCTGGATGGGTCCCTGTGCTGCAGCAGCTGAATCCCATGGGGATGAGCTGCCGATGCTGTAGTGTCCGGGAGGGATGCTCTGTGCTCTGCCTCTCTTCCCATCTCCTGCTTTGCCCCACTCTGCAAAGAAAATCCTGCCAAAAGAACTTTCTTGTTGCAGTACTCAGTTACCTCCAGGAGTCTTGCTCACTGCTCTGCTGGCTCTCAGGCATATCCAAATGTAATTAATGTGTTCTAAATTAATCTTCAGCACACAGGGGAGCGAAAAGACACAACCTTCTCTGACTTTCTCCCAGTCCCCCATTCGTCCTAATGATGGTGTGAAACAGTAGGAGTGCAAGAAAGAGCATTTAATACCCACCTGTGCCATTCTGAAGGTGTGCTTGCAGCTCTCTGCAGGGCAGGATAATCGCTGCACTGACTGCTGTGGGGCTGTCAGCGTGGGCAGGGAGGGTTGGCACCTGCAGCCTCCCCGATTTCCTCAGGCTGGAATGTCACTGCTGGGGCACTGAGGAAGCTCAGGTGCCCTCAGTCCCCTCCTTGCCCGGCTTGCTCAGGTGAGACTTGGTGAGGGACCATTAAAGGGCTCAATCCAAGCTCTGCCTGGGGCAGCACATTGCACAGCAGGAAACCAATGCACAGAAAAAATGTAACTTAAAAAAAAAAAAAAGAAAAAGTGTTTGGGGGCTGATGCAATTATTTTTCAGCCTCACTGACTATTAAAACACTGTTGTGATTGAACCCCAGCTCAGATCCCCCTCAGTCCTTTTCCCACTTCTCTGTAGTGGGGTGGGGCAGAGAAGAATTGGGAGGGCAGAAGTGAAAAAACCTCATGGGCTGAGATAAAGGCAGCCCAACAGGGAAGGCAAAAGCTGTGCACACAAACAGAGCCAACAAGGAATTAACCTCCCCTTCCCATGAACAGGCAGGTATTCAGCCATCCCCAGGACAGCAGGGGTGTCGCATGTAACGGTGACTTGGCAAGATAAATGCAGTCATTCCAAATGTTCCCCTTTCCTTCTTCTCCCCAGCTCTGCATGCTGAGCACGATGCCACGTGCTATGGCATGTCCCTTTGGTCCCAAGGCATCCCCTTCCAGCTTCTTGTGCACCTTGATTCCCCCTCACTGGTGGGATGGGGCCTTGGCTGTACCAGCCCTGCTCAGCAGCAGCTCAAACATATCCCGGTGTTACCTGAACCAGGCCCACAACAGCTGCTGGGAAGAAAAGACCCCCTGTCCTAGACAAACCCAGCACACTGCCTGGCTGCCGTGCTTGGAGGTCACTGAGAGCGTGCTCAGTCTGTCCCCAGCCTCTGGTGCTGCGCTGTGTCCCCCAAGCCCTGGCAGCTCCTGTCTGCAGTGGCACAGCTGTGTCCCAGGCCGGCGGATGGCACTGGGGATGAAGCAGGGAACTTTGAGAAGCTTCAAGAGCAGCAGGTTTTTGTCTCGTTTTTGTCTCATTTGTCTCTGGCTATTTAAAAATATTTATGTATTGGAGTCAGATACGCTGAGTTGCTTGTGTGTAAATCGTGTGTTTAATTGTGCATTAATCTCATTAATGGCTTTTTATCTGGAAACCTCCAAATGGTTGGTGAGGGAAGGAGAGGGTTTGTTGTGATGGTATGGGAGGTGCAGAGCATTACTGTAGGGCTGTGTGTGCCTGTCCCACACCCCAGGAATGGTCATCCCATGGTGCTGGAGGAACCCATCCCTCCTTTCTGTGTGACAGCCTGGCCTGCATTGCAAGAACTTCCCAGGAGAAACCCAGGCCCTTCTTGTAATCCCTGGCTTTGAACACTTCCTTTCACTCCCCACCCAAAATGATGTTCTCCCTTGAAAGGGCACACAGATATGACAGTGTTTACATGTCTGCATTTGAGAAATCTGGTTTGTAATGTGCATTTCCAGTGTTTTCAATGGATACAGTCACATAACATAATCCTAGAATGGTTTGGATTTG
>VYZQ01063302.1:1326-12439 GCA_013400655.1 Mystacornis crossleyi
GGGGATTATCCACCCATGCATGAGCAGTTCAGACAGGTACATGGCAAGGAAAGCATCAACTACGCTCAGCAATAAGCCAGGGGAAAACACTGAGAGCAAGTGAGAAGGCTACAAACCTAAAATTCCTAATCAAGAGAAGGTAGCACTACTAAGACCATTGTAAGGTATTAATAGTCCCCTGTTGAAAAACGGTTGTGTGGAGAGAACTTCTTCCAAGTCTGTGTAGGCAAACAGATGCAGCAGTTTCTCATTTTAGAGCTGGACTCCAGGTGAACTCTTCTGAAGGTGGCAGGTAGAGCATGGCACAGTCTCACCCTCAAATTTCTAAGGCATTAACCTTAGCCACGATCCAAAGTTGCTGAACCTCTGCATCATGCTATCTGGGGCAGACATTACTATGTCTGGTTTGGGTTTTTACGATGCATGAAAATGCATCCACACACCACTGACGTATAGAGAACTACAATGCACTCCACATACAATGTTTTTTTTGTGGTCAAAAATTGACTGGAGTCAGCCAGCACCTTTTGAGGAGGAATTGCAGTTCCTCTTCCCTCCCTTTCCCTATTTCAGATTTGATTTTAACAGTTCCTACAAAGCTGATGATTCCAGCACTCTCCACCATGCACGAAGAGAAGCGAAAAGTACTCAGTCATTTGAATGGCAAATATTCAGAATCACTAGAGGAAGATAAAGCCAATATTAAGAATCATAAAAAATAAGCATACAGTACTCCAATGTACTTCCTACACACAGATGCACATTCAAATTTTCTATACTAAGATTTTTAAAAGGCATGTTACACATCATCCTAACTTTCATCTGCTTTGACATAACCCATATATGTCCTTCAACCTCAACCAGCCTGACATAGTTCGATTTCTGATAAAAAAAGCTTTAAGTGATAAAAGTGATATAAAGTAAAACAAAGCTGAAATAACACTTTTAAGACGTGTTACACTCCAAGAGCTAGTGGAAGACTAAAAGAGAGACTTAGCTTGTGTTAAGACACCGACAGATAGATATGGGCCCATAGGCACCTGAGCTCACATCTTGGCAGAGACCTAGAGGATACAACAGGGAGCCAAGACAGCTCTTGTGCTCACACTAAATTATGGCACAGGAGACCAACCACACTCCAGGCTCTACTGACTGCATCTCCACTGCACCATCATGCAGGCTGGGATACACAACTTGTACAATGGCCCCGACAACTTGGCATTTCAGGCTCAACTGAATTCTGTCTACAGATGATTACTGCTAGCAAAAAAATTGCATTGACTTAAGTTAACTACAGTTGCAGAGGACTGGAAAGTGGCAGATCAACTAAGTTACAGAGGCAATCTTGCTAATTTCTTTCCTTGGCATATCAGTTTCAGACTGCAAAGGAGAGAACAACACTGTTACCATGTTTATTTTTAGCATAGTTCCTACCCTTAGCACAGAGGAATATACTTTTACAGAAAGTGCTGAAAATCCCCAAATGACTCCATTGTATTAAAATCAGGTATCCTACTCAGTTTTTATAGATGTTGAGCAGCCGAAAGAAAACCTGAAATACCCACATTTCATAGAAGGCTGAAAAAAAGTTAAAAATAAAAAAGCATAACTTGATTTAAATGCTAATTTTTGAATGACAAACTATGATAGCACTGCCTTTAGCAGCGGGGAATGAAATTGAAGAATGCACAGATCCACCCCAGTTATCTGATCCTGTGCAAGTTACTAACTCTGTGCAACACAGAGATTCAAATAATTCATTGAAACTTCAAAAACAAAGAGCACAGAGTAATCACAACAGCAGCGTCCACACGCAGCTTTGTTGTCATTTTGTCCACAAGGAAAGGGATGTTATCATTAGTTCCTGGCAAGGGTTAAGTGTTCCTGGCATGTCTCAAACACTGCCAATACTCTGCCATCTGCTTTTGCCTCTTTACTGAAACTCTTTCTTTAACACTGATTTGATCTTCTAGTTTTAGTCAGATCCTTAAGATTTAAGTGAAAAGGTTAATATCTATCAAGACTCATTTTCTGATCTTTAATTTGAAAGCCTGTGACATGGCTAAAACAGGGCAGAGCTAAGATGTACTCTGACCACTGGTAAAGTAATACATTCAGTTATAGAGAAACATTCAATGAAGTAAAACTGTTAAGAAAACAAATCAAAAACTTTAAATCTGCTCTCAGCTAAGCAAACAATGTCTGGATATTAAAACGGGTTTGCTAGAACTGCACACACATTCAGCTGCTCAATGGTCTGAAGTTTCTTTTTAATTATTTCAATTTACTTTCTAAGGAAGCTCTTGTAAACTGAAAAACAAGAGCATTGTAAAGCTTAATTTAGAATATTGAAATGTTTCCTGAAACCTATCCATGGATGATTAACACAGACACCAATCTTGCGTTTGTACAGTTTTATACAGACCCACAATTCTTCTGGCTTTCAGAACCAGAATTTCCAGGTCAGCTTAGTGTCTGCTAAAAACAATCTGGGATTACAATTGTACATGCAAAGTCAGGAGGACTCCCATACTCAAACAATTTTTTAAAAACATTCATATTATTTATTTAATGAGTCTACATAATTTCAGGTAACTTAAGCATTCTGAGAAGTTAACAAGCTTTAAGAGAATTGCTTATTTGGCCGACAAACTATTAGAACCTCTTAATATTAATCTTGTCAAAATTAGATTTAAAGGATTTCTATGGAAATTGGTGTTACCCGTAAGGGAAGTTAACAGAGAACAGGATGCCCTGTAAAAAAGCAGATTCTCATATTTTGTTTTTAACTGCTGTTTCACCACGGATGCATTTGGAAAGGAGCCGTTCTCCTTTCGTGGCAACTTAAATAATGAACACCAAAGTGATGAGTGAAGACTTGTTAACAAAAATACAGTTTACTCTAAATGAAATCTCAGAAATAATTGGACTAGCGTTTTAATAAATCAAAATAACTAAAGTATCAGGGAAAAACTTACATACGGCACAGATTTGGGACATATTACAGTAGTTTACCCACTTAATCTTGTTAAGACCCTGGGATGTTCCACGAAGATGACAAGAAGAGACACATTAATCTGCCTGCATAACAAAGTGGTTTGAGAATGATGATCAGAGTGAAGAGAGAACAGGTACTCACTCCACATTTTCCCTTTGCCTGGCCACTGATTTACCCATGCTGTTGGCTGTGGACAGTGGCATTTTAGCAGGTAAAGCATTCCTGTACATGGATTAGGATTAACAGCAACTACAGGGTTAAGACTTTACATGTGATGTTATCCTGAAGTCATCTGAATGATTAATACGAGGTTACTGACAAAATTAGGTCTAGATTATGGCTTGCAGTACATAGTAACATGAAATTCCATGTAATCTGAAGGGAAAATTAATTTATATAATATAACTGTAAAATGCTTCGCCAGTGACACCTTTTTTCAAAGCCGCAGAAAACAAGGCACAATCCAAACAGATTGCACCACTAAAGCCAACATACTTAAGACATCTTTCCAAAGACGACCCTTACTCCTAAAGACTTTCTTAGGCTGTGCCCCACTCTGGCTTTTACTTTTCCCATCAAAATAGTCTTAGCTTCCTATTCCCCCCAAAACCACAAGAAAATAAAATTCCAAGTACCTGTAGAGCACCCTCTATTTACTGAAGGTACCAATTTTAAAGAGAGCCTACCTGCCGTCGACCAGTGAAAGGATGAACACTGTAGGTCTAGATTCTGAGTGTGCAATAGTGGGCACTGCTGCAAATAAATAACACGACTGTATTTGGTATGCACACAGCACTGGGCATTACAAACCCTGCTGCTGGGGTAAGGAGAACATCCATGAAGGTAACACATTATACCTGTTAGGAGACAGCAAAGTGAAACAAGCGCTATCCCAAACACTTCATGGCTTTTAGCGCCCTCTAGTGACCAAATTAGAATTTCACAGAGATCATAACCTCCCTACTTCCCACACATGGTAACAGAAGCAGGTACTTGGTTATCCAAGCTGCAATTTACGAACCATTAGTTTCCTAATGCAAGTTTTCTACACTGAAATGTGACAAGTTATGCTATTTAATCTTAATGCGTAATTTCAACTGTCAAGCAAAGTGAGAAATCCACACAGACCTAAGCTTTCATTTTAAGCACTGTGCAAGGACAGTGGTTAACTTCAGTGCAAGCTGAGGTCAAAATTTTTCCTACACATGGCTACACTTAATTTTTAGTTTAGAACACTTCACATAGGAATATATGTGGTTGCATTTTTGACAGTGTTTTTAAGTAATTTTCACCATGTTGTTACTGCAAAAGACAATTTCATTGCTTCATGATGTGCCTCAAATGGCTAGATAAAGAGACAAGAGATGCTTTCAAGACATACTTTAATGTAGAAGACCTCTCACAGGCCGGATGGGCAATCAAGTAGCAACAGTCTTCTACCGCAGAATTTCTGCACTGAGGCAGCATGGTACAGCTTTTAGCCTTCCAAACTATTTAAGTGCAAAACTGCAGAGCTCACTGGTTTTGTTGATTCTGAAAGTAAATTTTTATATAGTTAGGCAAGAACAGGCTCGTAACTACAATGCTGCCAACAGCAGTTAAAGCATTATCCTCTCCTAGCTGTTCCTAGCGTCTGCTGGAAGCTCTGCCCTGTTCACTGCCAGCTAAGCACTCACAAAAGACATTGAACTATGAATGTGTATGTTGAGCTACAGGAAAGGCTACAAGTAGTTCAGAGGCACTAAAACATTACGATGTCAGAGCAGCCTTTGATTAGTCTCCTGATCAGCATCTAATGTGTTTATTTAGCATGTTCTAAAACCACCTCAGATTAGTTTATACAAAGGTGACAGGTGGCTTGGTTTTCTGACAGACTTTTTGTTTGTTTGGGGGTTTTTGTTTGTTTTACACAAATGGAGAATATACTTAAAAAATATACAAAACTACTCCAGATGAAGGAACCAATGATTTATAAAAGCATGAAAATTATTTAAGCCCTACTCAAAAAAAAGAAAGCACTCAGTAAAAGCAGATGAGAGCATTCTGCACATACCCACTACTTCTGTTGCACCATCAGAGGAGAGTGTTTCAGCAGTGCAGATGAAATACCTGGACTCTAAACTCTGCTGCAATACAATGTTAGAACCAGTACCCACTGCAATCCTAAAGCCTGGTAAATTTGACAACACAGACTACTCCAAGAAACAGTCCATAGAAGTCCAGTCAATAGTTAGGGATTTTGCTAATGCACTCCATCCCAACAATCTCTCTTACACCAAGGAGGTAATAGCACCAACAGCATAGGATTTAATCCCACTCATAGGACAACACCTTTACCTACATGGACTTTCCTCCCCTTTCACAGTGTTTTTGTCTGTAGAGAGAGATTAGAGAGAGGTATGAAAGTGACATGTGAATTGAGTTTCCCATGTCTGAAAAGACTGCTGTATTATTACTTGGTTTTGCAGAGACATTTTACAAACGAGTTTGCCTGTGTATAATCACATGGAAATAGTTCTGGTCTTACAGTTCAGACTGGTGCTCCTTGAGACACAGCACCAAAGCTGTGAAAGGACAACTACTGTATAAAACCTGCAGCCGTAAGAAGCAGCATCAAAAGCACACATCTTTCTTTCATATATAAAATTAGTATTTCTTTTTTCATAGAAGCTAGTTAACAAACTAAATTACACTGGATTGCATACAGCTCACTAATGCCACTATATACTTTGGTGTGATAGCTGAGTTCAGATGACTTGCACATGAAATCAAGATTATCTTGACTCACTGCCCCTACAAAGCGTAGGAATAAAATGTTTCAGTGAGTAAAACATTCAGTATGACTTAAAAAGAAAAAAACCTTAATAATTATTAGATAGAAGAACAAATCATCATAGCTGAGCAGAGGTTTGAACAGCGCTTTGTTTATCAGTTCTCACTCATCCCAAGTACTTAAGGCACACTTAAGGTTTTAATAGACACCAGCTCACAAAAATCAGGTGCTTTTAATGTGTGAGATTTTACCTTTCGAGCCTGTTCTTCAGCTCGTTCTTTCTTGATTTTTTCCAGTTCAGCCAGAAGAGCTGCAGTGTCATCATCATCACTGTCTTCCAAGTCCTCATCTTCATCATCTTCCTAATAGTAACAAATGGAAGGTAAGAATCATCTCGGTCATTTAATTTAATAAAAACAGCCCTGGGCTGCCCAGCTAAGGCTACAATTTGCTGCTGGCTGATTTCTGAAGTCCTTGGGTAGCAAGAAATACAATACTAATGGGGTTTTTGCTATTTTATAGTAAAATCAAGAGAAAAGTATGTTTGTGCTTTTGCGATGACTGCAATTAAAAATGCTATGTAACTGACACACTCTAGAGAATGGCTGTCCCAAGTCACTGATCACTGTAATACAAGTCATTCTCTGTGCCTGATTACCCTGTCCAATACTGCTGGGATCAAATAGCACAGGATTAGAAAACCCTGAGCTTCCTGTCAAGCCTTTGACTTAACTCCTAGATATCAGCATAAGAAGAGGAGTCAAGGGCAAGCATTTGTTGCTCACGAAGACAGTCATTTGCAGGTATCTCAACAGCTCTACCTTTGGGGAATTCTTACTAACCCAGTGGTAATTCCCCATACTCTAAGTGGTATTTTCAGTTTCCTAGATTTTTTGTGCTTTCCAAGAATACCATTACAGCATAGACCAGAGTCCTCTGAATCACTCTGGACTTTCACCACAGTACAGAAGCTGTAAAAGGAAAACACGCAGGAACCTGTCTGAAATCTTTAGGTGACCTAAAAGTACACACTGCATTAACAGCAAATCCTGCAGTCAGGGTAATGCAAGGAAAGAAGACAGAAAAGAAGATACATACATCAGTAAGAGGATCATCTGCATCAAGATTCGCTGCAGGAATCTGGTCTAGCCGAGGCTTCTTAGACACAGAAGATGATGTTGTATGTTCTGTGGTGTAAGAGTTAAAGGAAAAAGCGACTAAGTCACTTCATTTAACAGCATCTAATGTCAGAAAGCAAAAATCTTCACAATTTGTCTTGAATTAGAGTAAGAGAAATAAGGTTATGCTTACTTTTCCCTCACTTCTCAAGTCTTAATGCCCATGTTAATTCCTCTCCCTAGGCAGCCTCAAGAGCAGCAATAACATCCCAAACTTACAATTTGGCCTCCTGAAGTTTTTTGAAATCATTACTATTTAAAGCAGAAAAATAGCAGAAAAAGCAGCTGTGGAGAAACAGCTGTTCTTATTATATATATCCAACTGGAGGGTTCCCATTTAGGATGATCCCAAAGCATTACTGTTGGCTAGTTTGGTTCAAACCACATCTACTTTCTTCTGTGAATTTGAAAGCCATGCAATTGCTTCACACCTAAACCTAAAGTAAAATAAGTTGTACTTTAATACTAAAAATTAGTATTTCTCAAAAAGATCTTTGATTCTGCTACTACTTCACCATACCTGAACAGAATCGCATACTTTCAAACAGATTTTGTTACACTGGTGATGTAACAGTAGAAGATGAGTCATTACCCCTTCTCCTTCCTGTCTTGCTCGTCCAAGTACAAAAAAAAGCCCTTTATTAGCTGTACACATTTGTTGCCAATTCATTACAATTATACTGCATCAGCTGGGCATGCTTTTCTACTGGCTGGCCTAGATTTCTGCTAGCATGAAAGCCAGTGGACATTCCCTTGCAGGTCAACAGTTCTGAACTATCAGACCAATACCCTAAATTCTACTCTCATGACATGCTGTCTGCAACTGCAAACTTCTTACAACTCCAAATTTCACGCAAGAGCAATGTTTCACAAAGGCATTAAGATTTTCGTTTCTTGGTTTTTACCTCTGGTTGGTCTGTCTCTATTCTTTTCTCTTGCAGCAACTCGTTCTCTCTCCTCCAGCTCTCTTCTGAAATCACGGTTACGCACCTCCTCAGGAGCATCCTGAGTGGTCTGTCTAAAACAACAAAAGGGGGAAAAGCCTGAAGTTTGACAGTCTGCAGCTGGGAGCAATTTTTTCAGGGAGGCCAGTAAACCCTCGAGTGACTAGGGAACAAGAACTGGGTTCCATCTAAACATTATGTTTCTTTGCTCTTCAGCAGAGCCCTCTTGTCTACAAATGCATTGCACACACAGACCTGCCACGCCACATGCTTGTGCTCCTTCTGGTGGCTCTTGAATGACTGAAAAGACCCTCCTTAAATTCCTACAAAACAGGATGACTACATCTGTCTGTAGCCACCACGTTGAAATATTCTGTTCTCCAGCAGTGCAATCCTGGTGTCGCGGGATAGATATCCAGTAGACATCCACATGCATTATGGTCACCTTTCTTCATTGTTTCACTGCCCAAAGTTGCTGCTGCAAACCCAATCTCTTAAGGCTTACAGATAAGACCAAGACTAGAACATCCTTTTCACAAATCTTTTCTTCTCCATGAGACCAGACCACGACCAATAATAAAACAGTTGGGAGAACAGGCAGAACACCAGCTTTAGTGAAACACCTTGTAAATACATGGTCACCCCTATTTTATATAACAACACACTGGCAAAAAGCAGTGAACTACATATATCTGAGGCACATTAAGTTCCACCTAGAGACTGCTGAAATTTTTGTGGATATCTTGAAAAGAACTAGTGAATAAAAGCAAGCAGCAATTGCTTTCACCTCTCTGTGAACCCAGTGCTGGAATTAAGAGTGCCTGGAAGAAACCCAGACTTGAGCCATTATAAACACACTGTGTGCACAGCCTGTCTTTATGATGAAGCACTTCATTTGCTTTTTAAAAATTAAAAACCTGAAATTGGAATCCCTGTTAGAGCTGCAAAGTCTTCCCAAACCCTGAGCCATGCAAATAAACACGAGTGGGATTGAAACACTGGACTTTTACTGCAGTGATGCAGTTCTGGCAATTTAACAAAGACAACTTTGTTTTAGGTACTTGCGAGAAAGAACAGGAAACACTTGATGCTCCCTCCATCTCTCCCTCTCACACAAAAGGAGGGGTTTGTTAAAACATACATTATATATTCCCATACATAGCTGTCCCCACAGACTTCTTCCAAAGCAACAGACTGGTGTTCCAAACCCCACTTTTGTTTAGAAAACAAATCACCAGAAATTTTCCCCATAACAGCAAAATGCATTTGACAACACTTTTTGTGTTGTTTATTTTCGTATTCTCCAAAACACTCAACTCCCTTACGAATACCTATTCTTAAAATTCAAAGGGGCAGGAGGGAAGAGGTGACAGGGTAAACATCTACACGAAAAAGTGCAAAAGTAAAACCTTAACAGTAATTTCACTGACAAGAGTAAGATCAGTTAGATAAAATGAACATTTTTAGAGTGACACATTTAATTTAAATTCTATCACATTGACTGCACATTTCATTTACTCTTTCTAAAAGATAAAGATTTATTATACATTTCAAACATAGGGAAATATTCCTAAGATCCCATTATCTTTCTCACTGGTAAAGAAATGTCTTCTCCCAGGACCTGTGTAAACCATCTGCAGCTGAACTCCAGCTCTTCCAACACACACCACTATCAAGTGCTATTCCATGCTTCCCCTGCCTCCCCTTAATGCCCTTACCAAGTAGCCCTTTGCCAAATACATGATGTGGTTTTCCTGCTTTTAAGATGTGCTCAACTTCACTTCTCTCATCCCATCTTGCTCTGCAAGTGACAGTGCTCCCTGTGGCTCAGTCCCAATGCCAACTTACTTCCACTTCACTGCCTGAGATGTTCAGTCTCCAATGCTCGTCTTCTCCTGATAATTCATGTGCATAAGCAGCAACAAATTATCACTAAAATTAAACCTCCCCAAATCACCTGAATAGCATTTGAGCTCCTAGCTCTGCTTTTGAGACTTTCACTTTCAGCCCACTTATTCAGCACTGCTGCACAATCTCTGGACCTTGTGCAGTGTCGAGCACATCAACATGTATTGAGAAAATTTTAGAGTACCACTCATAACAAAAGAGTCATTCCCAGCCTGTTTTGCCCTGACACCCCAAAAATGACACTAACCTGTATTTGATTTTAGTATGAGAAGGAAGATCTCTGCTGGAATACTGTTTGGATAACTGGCTTAAGTCTCCTTCACCTTTTCCTCTTCCTCCTCTTGCAGGTTCAAACGTTGGCCTTGCTGCTGTCGTCATCTTCACTCCTACAGAATCAAGGGATAAAACAGATTGTTGCTACAACTTAGAGTGAAGGACACTCATCAGGAGCTACTTTGCTCCTGAAACTGTAGAAGCAGTGACGAGTCCCATTACAGTATACCAGCTGTCATTCAGCTCACAATCCTCAAAATTTAAGTAGCTTTTTATTGACAGAATCCATTCAGCTTTCAAAATAAAGTCTTTCCCAATACGCTTGAAAGATGATACACGGATTGTAACTTAAATATGAAGCTACATTTGTAAAGTAAATAACACCGGCCAGGAACTGATCTCCCATCCTTAAAGCAAGCAGTACAGTCTTGTAACTAAACTCTTTCCCCTCCTGAAAAAAAAGAGGACACTAGGTGCCAAAATTCAGTCTTTCCTTAAACACCTCCAGGAACAGTGACTCCACCATCTCCTTGGGCAGCTCAATTCCTACGTCTAATCACCCTTTCGGTGAAGAAATTCTTCCTCACGTCCAACCTAAACCTCCACTGGCACCACTTCAACTTGGTTACTTCCTCCTGTCCTGGCAGAAGAGGCCAATTCCCACGCGGCTCCAACTTTATTTCAGACAGTTGCAAAAAGCGGTAAGGTCCCCCTGAGCCTCCTCTTCTTCAAGCTAAACAACCCCAGCTGCCTCAGCCGCTCCTCACAGGACTAAATCAGTCTGTATTCAACTTGGCCTTTAAGGACCCAGACTCAACTCGAAACCTCTCAGGATTCAGAAATACCTGAAGAAGCCTCTTTAGCGCTGCCAGGAGTTATCGGCCAAGAGAGAGTGACCGAGCTCGGCCTGTAGCTGAATTGCCTTGGCCTTGCCGGGGTACGCCCTCACGGGGGGACCTGAATCGCAGCACCGGGCCCGGCCGCAGCCCGTCCCCTCGCGGGGCGCGTCTCCCCACGCGCACCCCCCGCCCCCGACACC
>VYZQ01063304.1:1266-20645 GCA_013400655.1 Mystacornis crossleyi
AAATGTCTGTTATCATTCCAGTTACAGATAGTTGAACAATTGAGGCAGACTGTGCTGATTTTGTAGTTTCTGCCTACATGCAACTTCTAAATTCTTTTTGATGCTTGTGATGATAGAAGCCCTCACCCAGAATGCCTTATCTAGGTGCCAACTGGAACTCTGATGATATTCTGGAAACTGTCAAAGTGTATTGAACTGATTTTTTGCTGAGCAACTTTGTTGAGAACTAGTACTTTTCCTTCATTCCAAATGTTTATGGAGTTAGAGAACAAAGGAAGAATGACTCAGTCCTAGAAGGATGATTTTGTTTGTCAGCTCCCCAGTCTACTTGAAATACTTTGCAATGTACAGTGAAGCTACATAATCCTGATTTGCCTCTCCCAAAGTACTGTTTGTAGAGAGACATGTTTGGCCTATGAACATATAGCCACATTTTTACCTTGTTCCAAGAGCAGCTTCTGTCTTTCAAACTGTCAGTTTTTAGGAGTTCCAGAGAGCTCTAGAGATCATCTCACTGCAGAATGTTTTGCTGGAAAATGACTATCAAGCAGCACTTTTCTGGAGACCTCCTTTGCAGAGGATATACTGGTTACTAATGTTTATACTGGTTTAGTGTTGGGTGATTTACTATGACAAATATGAAAACTGTCACTTTTGTTATCAAAATGCATGTCAGTGTTGACACTGAAGTATATATTTTTTGGACTGCCCAACTAATGAAAGTGCCACCAGTCCTCTCTGGGTGATCTGCACAAACAGAAGTACTGATGCATGATACTTGAATCTTGTAGAACCAATAGAAATGACTGTAGACACACCAGGTTCCTTCTAGTAGCTCTATATGTCAGTCCTTGAGAATTGCTACCAGCCAAGAAGCAGGTTTCCTTTGCTCAAACTGTGGAGGTGAGTGCTCTTAGCGTTTGAAGCCCTAAGTTCAACTCCTTGTCAGGGACTGGGCATAGTCTGTTACACCGTCTTTCGGGTGTTATCTGCTGGTACTGGTTAGGTACACGGAACCCCAGAAAACGGCACCAGGGTTAAACTCTGAGCACGAGCCATAAGCATGGAAGCTTTTCACTCAGCTCTTGCAATATGAATTTTATATGAATTGTTGCTTGAAATAGTCTGTTTCATGTCTGAGTACTTGCTGTCCTCCATGTTATTTCGCTCAAGTTAATAGTTATATCCTCAATCACTTTTACAAGGTGTAAACTGCAGGAAGATTTAATGCAGCTTGGGCTGAACAGCTTCAGTCCAAGAACAAAAAATTAAGTGAAGAATTTGGGAACAAAAATGAGCTCAGAGATGGCTGAAAATTTCAGGAAAACCTTTTTTGCTAGGATTTTGGCTACTAACCCCTAAACATTAAAGTTTCCTCCAGCACAGGAACATATTTGTCACAGCTCTGAGGTTCCTAAAAAGAATGCACCACAGCCACCAATTGTGCTCTGAAACACTTCTCTCTTTGCTAAAATAGTATGGGATATTTTCCCACTTAAGCAGCTCTTCTCCAGAGGAGCATCAAATCCGCCCTCTGATATCTACAGACCTGGACTGAAGAAACCCTGAGGAGTTTGTAACAAAACCAACTTTATTATGTTCTCTAAAACCCAACAGCCAGGAGAAAAAGTTACTACAGGATTCTCTTTTTTAACATGTTGTCTGTAAAGCAAAGCATTAAAATATTTGTCTTCTTTTTTTCCTATGTTTGGGAGGATAGACTCATGGCTCATATCTTTAATTAGTAGCTGAGCACCTGAATGTCATAGAATTCTCTGTGAAATAGGTGCCTATGGCCATTTACAGTCGGAGTCAATGATCTTAATGGTCTTTTCTAACCTATATGACTCTGTGATTCAAAATGAAGCTTTTTGTTTCAAGAAACAATGTGAAATGAGAACATGCTGTAGTATTTCTCTTAACAGCATCTGCTTTTTTGTTACATATCTCCTTCTGAGTAGAAGTGGCCGGTACTGGCAGAAAAAAATTATTGTCTTTGGAAATAATAAGGACATAAACAGTAAAAACACTAAAAACTATTTCTCAATTCACAAATGAATGACTCTTTTCACATAGCTTTTCATCTTCTTGTGACAGATGGCCCANATATTAAGAAGACAATGAAGGGGAAAAAAAAGGAAACAATAGTGGAGATAGAGGCAATAGGCAAATGTAGCCATGACTTTTGACGCCAAAATGTAAGTGGAGCATGAAGGATGTGGTCCATCAAAGGTGAAGGTGAAGGATTCACCTTTGATTTATATTTTAATTACTTGAACAATTTTAACAAAGCATGATAATTAAATTAATCAGGTGAAAAAAATATCAATTTGTAGGTAGCTGCTGATTTTTTGAGTTTTTTTCTCACTAATGGAAACTATTAATAGTTGTAAACATGCAATTTAATCTGAAATTACAGGATGCTCTTATCTTGAGTTAGAAGCACATATTTATTTCTTTTTTGGGGGGGAGTTTGTTTTTGCTATTTGGGCCATTAATATATTACAGACTGGCAGGCCTGAAAAAAAGAAAAGAAGAATGACTGAAGAAAACTCCAGGAGTACTACCAAAACATTTAAAAAACATCTAAAAGTTGCCAATAACTTCCTCTGTATTTTTTCAGATCATAAGTGTTTATAATTATTTTCCCAAGAGGAATACTTTGTTTTACATGTTATCATGCTTTTTTTTCCCTGCATGCAGGCAACTAGACTAACTAAAGGGCCACAATCAGGAGCATGACACAGTACTTCTCATTTACAATTTGTTTCATATTCTTCAGCAGGTTTTCCATGAGATGGAAGGGCAGTTAAGATCCTGTGGATCTTCTGCTGCTGCTGCGTCACAAGCTGGGGGAGATTAAGGGTGCCTAATTAGTTCCAAAATATTCTATCTTAGGCTAAAATGATGATTTGTTCACAAATCTCTAAGTACTAAGTGGAGAGAGAAGTAATGAAATACAACATACAGTCTAGAAAATAAAGGCATAACAACTTCAGTGTAGGGAACTTGGAAGCAGAACAACTGAGATCAGAATTGCTCTACCTCAGATAGAAATTAATGCCCTGTGATGTGTCAACACTTCTGACACTTGCTTCCTCCAAGCTGGCTGATACCACCCTCAGAGGGCAAAAACTCTTCAACCTTCCTCCTTCTCTTCTGATAATTGCCGGCTGTTGCGATGTGCACACAGTTTCTTTACAAATTGTAGTTTGACTCCTGTAGAAGTAATTTCTGTAGAAGTAATTTCATAGCACATAAGACAGCATTACTGTAGCAGAAAGGGAACTAATGGACAAGTTTTCCGGCTTATGAACTCCTAAGTACCTTTTTATTTTAAGCATACACAGGAACAAAGGATGGAGTTTGTTTATACATAGAAGGAAATCATCAAAGTGTTGTGTTCTTCCCATCATGATCCACTAGGACACAGGAGGTTTACTACTCAGTTTACAGATTTTGCCTGCAAGTTACATTTTGAAGAGGTAGAGATCAAGAAACAGCACCAAATGTCCATCCTGCTGCCTTTTTTTCCCTCCCATTTCCTCCCACTAATTAGGGTTGCTTGTAGCAATTAAGAATCCTTGGAGGGCACTAGTGTTTCAGTCCTCTCTGTGCAGGTAGATGTCCTACTTTCTGGAAACCCATCCACTCCTTTCTAAATTCAAATCATGGAGACAAGCCTAATTGTTAAAATTTTCAGGTAGATTATCGAGCAAGGACAGAGCACAAGTGCTACAGAAATGTACTGGGTGGAGTATTAGAGAGCTGCCAGCCTAAATTATCTTTCACACAGTTTACCCAAGAAGGTTAGGAGAGTACGAAAAATGGATGCCACAAGCCAGAACAGAAAACAAAGTCATTCAGAGAGCCAAAATTTAAAGCACGTACAGACCTCTGAAAATCACAAGGGAATTGCGATGGAAAGTTGATATCCCTTGGGAAGGATTGTTTATAAGTTGGCATGAGTTTTCAACAGGCTGTTCTCATAACACACAGTACTGAAAGCCCTCTGTTAAAACCCTCGTAGGATAACTTTTGAACCATCAGAGATTTATAACCATTCATATTGTAAGTACTCTGAACAGGAATAATGAAGAAAAGCAATCAGAGTACTGAGTACTCATCAGGTAAAATATTATGATTTCAAAATAAGAAACTATCAAATACGAGTTTATTTTACAGATTTATTAGAATTTTTTTGATTTATTATAATCTAAAAACTATGGTGGCATTAAAAAATAAATCTTAGCATTAATTTTGATGTTAATTTGCTTTACTAATATCTCTTTCAAATCTAAGTAGCAGCAGACAAAATACATAAAACCATTGCTTGTATCTCACAATATACAAAAAAAAAATTATGAATTACTTCAAATAGTACATTTTCAGTCAGTACTGCAGTCTTTGTTTTAAATTTACATTCTCCATATTATTTGTTACTAAGTCCTGTAGCTATATTTCGCCTGGCATTAAGATTAAGCTAAATAAAAATGCAACATACACCGAGCAGTGCAAGTTTTAGTGTATCAAGTCTGTGATAATATTAAGATAAAAAATTTCACTGAAACTCTTGAAAGTGCATTGTAATGTGATATTCACTTCTCTTTAGCAATTTTCATTATGGACATCATTGTGCCATATTTACTACCTACCACCATGTAGTTCCATACAATCCCACTTTGCCTTGATGCAAAAATGGGTGAAGTAATCTCTCAAATCCTCTTTAGACTTTTTTTTCTGTAATTTGCTTTTGTGTTACTTGGGGGAAGAGACCATAAGAATCTGTTCCAAAAATTGTACTCTGTGCTACCTGTGCACAAAACTTATTGTAAAGATACCATGGTATTACTTTCTAAAGGCATCCTACTTCTTGTAAATCAAGAACTGTGAAAAGAAAGATGTGGACCAGGGATAGTTCCCTTTTTGATATCACCAATGTGAAACTCTGGGCTCACTTTAGCTGAGCCAACTGCTATGCTTAGTTGTTGTGGAAGAAATTAAATATATCTGATGAAGTCTTTACTCTGGTAAAATCAAGTTTGTGGGTCTAGACAGCTGAGAGAATTGGGAAAAAGACCTGGAAGGTTTCCCTGTTACCCTGTTAACTAAAATGAGTCCCATGGTGAGAGCAGCAAAAAAAATCATATCTTTGTTTCTGATTTGTGTCTGTGAAGTTAATTGGTGGTCCCAGTAAAAATTCTATGGGGATATAATGGTATAAAAATAAAAATCATTGAACGTCTTGCAAGATAGTTGTTCTCCACATACATAAATTTGGGAGAAAAATTTTATTTTGTTCATCAGAAATACAATTGTTTCACTTCTAATGCACAGTAGAAGGGTGACTAAAGCAGTTAGGGACAGGGGTGTGAGGAGCAGCATCCCATCAGCAATGAGAATGACTGTGCTAACAAAGTGATGCTGCTAACCATGTAAATCCATGCCAACAGCTGCCTAAACCATGGTGGCACCTGCTGCGGATTCTCAGAAATCTGAGTAATGGCCAGTGTCACAGTGCTCAGAGTTATGCTCTTGGTCACTCCTGAGCTCTGAGGCATCTCTGATGGTGCCAAAGAGGTCTGGCTTCTCTGAGCCAGAAGTTGCTTGTGGTGTGATGAGACTCCTGCTCCACTGCTGGCACCTGGGCAGCACCATGACCCTCACCAAATGCCGAAGTCGGTGGGTGGCTGGAGGGGACTCTGAGGGAGGCAGAAGGCACTGTGGTGGAATGAATGGGAAGGCAAGTCTAGCGCTGTGCTTTCTGTAAGTCTCCCCTAGGATAACAAAGGAAAAATCTGAGGTATTTCAAAACTGCCACTTGTAGAGAGGCTCTCCTGTTGTGTGTCATTGCTGCAGTGCTGGGCTGCCGGTGCTGCTGTGCTTAGAGCAGCTGCCTCCAGTGACCACCGGGAGCCTGAGCAGACTTTTAATATGATTGTTTTCTCTAGGAGTGGTGAACAAAGGATAAAGTGTCACAATGTTCTGTTTATGGAGGAACATGCACAGATATGAAAATAAGTTATTGTTTGGGGATGTAAAGAAATACATATGTATATTGACTATGTTGCTTTATTTTCCCCTGTGAGAGATGGAAATAAACAACTTTACAACAATAACAGACAAAACACAGCACCTGAGCACTGAGGTGATGTTCACTGAAATCAAAGTCATCAGCTTTTCAAGGCAGGAACAGCTATACCTGTCACAGAGAAACACTAGTTCACAGAGAGTGTTCCCATAGAGTACACAATGCAGATAATAAGAGAGGTAATGAAAAACCTACAACCATTCTTGGCTTCCACAGGCCACAATGCTTTTTAAAAATAAGAAGAGGGAAAGAGTATGTTAAAAGTGGATTTTTTCACCTTCCCTATTCATCTCTGTTCATGTTCTGTTCTATCTCTTATATGTTTCCAAATTAGAAAAGAATAAAAACCACATGAAGCAATCAGTCTCCCCTGTTTTAGAGAGACTTGTCTCATTGTTTGTGTAGCACGGCAGCCTATTCTGTAAGTGATTTATATGATCATTCATCCTTTGAACAGCAAATGTTTTGAATTGGTTATTTTGGGTATCTCATTTGTCACTCATAGCTTTTTTCACAAAATTACTAGTAAGAAAAAATTGATGAAAATATTACATTTTTATTCATGAACAAGCTTTGCATGGAAAAGAAGCTCAGCTTCTTTATTCTTGGAACATAGTACTTGTCTTTAGCATTACTGTGTGCTAAATAATGCTTTGTATGTAGTTCACCTTTGTGACCTTTAGAAGCGTGTGTCTGCACAGGCAGACAGCTAATTTAATCTGGTATACTTAATTTCTAAAATTTTAACACATGCCTTCTGGACCTCACCTAAAATCAAGACAATCTAATTGATAAGATATCCTTTCAACAGTCCTTAATGCAGAAGGGTGAGATAGTCATATATTTCAAATGGCTTTAAAGAAGTATCTCCATTTTCTCAGAAAGGCCAAAACCCTCCTTCTAAGGACATAGTAACCCAAATGTAATTTGACTGCATATCCTTCTAATCATCTCTTCACTTGTATCTCAATATGGTAAAAGTGGTAATCTAGGTAATAGCTTTTATCTTTCATACTCCTGATAAATTACAGCAACACAGGCTCCACTAAGGCTTCATTTTATCTCTGAGAAACTGACTTCAGACAACTCTGTGAATTAACCCAGGGCTCCAGTGTCCAAGTCTATCATCCTGTTAAATTTTGCTGGCCACAAATTTTCTTTAAAACCAGGTGCAGCAAAATGAAGACTAGGTGATTGAATCTTCCTGAACCCTAAAATCTATAGGTTTAAGGGAAAAAATGTGGAGGAGGGATAGCTTTGTGGATGAAGTTTGAAGACAGCTGAAATCCAACAAAAGCAACCCCTTAAAAAAAAAAAAATTCTGTCTCCTGTGTTACTATCTTCTGTTTCCATGGAAACCAAGGCTGGATTGGCAAAAATGGGTTAAGTGCTTTACAGTGACAGAGACTAATCACTGTTATTTTATAACATTACTACTGCCAGTGGAAGGGAAGGCTGTATTTTAAGGAGACATAGGTTTGCAATGAGTCTACTTCTTGCTGAAACTATCAGACAGCAGAAGTATGTGATACGAGAAATTTTGATTAAATATACAGAAAATAAAAACAGACTATACATAAGTCATAAGAACCTGAAAAATACTGTATATGAGAAATCAGTTAAACCCACAGTCAGTGACTAGCAAAATCCAACCATATAAGTACTTGACTTTTCAAAACACTGAGAAAACACTCAATTACTTGGTAAATACAGAAAAATTATTTGTCTGTCTTGTTTTCCAATGTGTGCCTTATTCTCAGGGGAAGTTACCTCAGAGAATTTCCAACAACAAAATCTTCAGCATGCATTGTTATCCTGAAAACAAGTTTTATTCCTTGTGGTTGAGAATCTAGACTGCTACGGGGTGGAAAAGTTCAGTATCAGTGTTAATTTTCCAGAGCTTTATTTATGGCACTAAAACACTTTCAACACTTATTTTCCTTTGAGCAAGTTAGACCAGAGAAAAAAAAACAAATCTCATTTCCCTCAGAAACACTGCTTTCTGAAAACAAAAACATCCTCAGATTTTAGGTGGGTGTTCACAACTGCTCAGAAAAAAACAGTCACAATATCAGAACTGGCACTCATTAAACAGAAAGCAACAGGCTTGTCTTCTGGGAACACAACAAGATATTAATTGTTCAAAACCCTATTATAAAGTGCTGATGACCATGCCAGAAATGTTTTACTTTGAGAGTCTTGTTGTGGATATCAGGCCGAGTTGAAGATACTTAAGTCATGCTTTGCCAAGTAGCCTTTAGCATCCTGGAAAACAGGCCTTTTTGTGAAATATTCCACACATAGGATACCTGTACTTACATGCCAACTTGGGTTCCAACCTTTAAGCACCATCAGACTCTTTTTCAGCCCCTGTGCAACGCCACAGACACCTAGAGGCCCTGGCCCTGTGGTCTGGTGCGCAAGCCTGCCCTGACTGGTGTTCCAAAGCCCAGTGCCGTGCCGTGCCGCTCTGGTCCTGGCTTGCCCGTGGGATTTAAGCCGGTATGAGGGAAGACAAACGGCAGGATGAATGGGGCCAGGTGAAGTTCAGGCATTTCTGCTTTAGCAAAAACTCCAGGGAGTGGCTGCTTAGGCTGACATTCAGAAAATCCCATCTGATTTATTATAGGTATCTGGAATGATGTATTTTCCTGGGTTTTCCAAAAAACTAGGCTGCAGGATACTCCACAGTGAGGCTGCCTCTTTGAAGTTGTTTGCTATACTTAAAGTGTTTAACCGCTGCTTGGGCTGGAGTGAGAAGAGCCTGTGCATTAAGAGGAATCATTTCCAGACTTGGGATCTCAGTTTCAGGTCACAGTGTCACTGGATGGGCCTGGGAAATGACCACTCCTTCTGCCAGGCTCAAGGCAAAGGTTTCTCTGTGACTGTGTATTAAATTGAGCAAAACAGTGACAAATATGAAGAGTCTGTGTCTTCTGCGGGGGCTTAGGGACAAGTAAAACAAATTTTAGCTTTTCATTCAGTCTCAAGTCTAACAATCCTGAGGGAATCTTTAGAGCTTTGCTTAAAAAAGTCCAAAGTAGAATAAATCTGCTTTTCCTCAGTGTCAACTGTCAATTCATAATCCTGGGAACCTGAATCACTGAAGTACCCTTTCCATAATAAAATGAAAAAATATCTTAAAATACCATTTTGTCTTATATCTAACTTTTTCTGCCTAATGCACGTGTTAGCAGTTAATTTACAAGATGCTCTCACTTGAATGATATTTCTTCTTAAATAGAAAAGGTTTTTCACATCATCACTACTTGATTAAAATATTTTAAGTGGTGATACAAGAATAAAGATGTTCGGAGCTGATATTAGAACTTGTAACTTTGGTAACTCATATATGAAGGCAATATTTTTTGCATAAATGAGAAAATGGAGGTGAAAGAGGGTAAAGCAAAGTTTGTAAAAACAAGAATTATTATGTTGAATAGGAAGCATAGGGTAGGCCTGCACAACTGGGTGAACAGGGGCCAAAAGCATAGCAAGTTGAGAAGGATTTGAAGTGGGGGAGGGCAACTTTGCACTTATCCCCTGTTTTAGTTCAGCACAAATGCAAAAAATAAAGTGATGTGGAGCAAAAGATAGACATGATCAGGGATTTTTAGGGCAATGAAAGCATAAGAGAAAAGGAACAGTCTAATTACATGAAAAGCAAGAGAGTTGAAAAAAAGAAAGTATTGCAATGCTGAACACTGAAGAAAAATGACAGGAGACTCTGAACTCCAAAATCACAGTTTTTGCAGATGACATTTGCTGTGGGAATGAGCAGAAGATATCAAAGTACAAGAAAATGAGCTGAAATAGTGATATGGTATGCAGTCTAAATAAAGAAAAAGAAGGCAATAGTCATAAAAGCAGAGAACAGCAAAATAAGTCAAAGGGAAAGCATTCAAGAAAGAGAATGGGATTTGCTTTAGAGAATTTTTAGATGGTCTCTGAGAATAGAGCTATTAGCAAAAGGATGAAATCACTATAAAAGAGATGAGAAAATAGAGACCCTCTCAACTGGAACATGAAGAGGAAGGACGTTTTCACTAGTCTGTACTTGGACTGAGGAGTAGAGTGGTAAATTATCTAAGCACAACAGGTCAAACTGGTGAAGGAGTATGATGCCACTTCCTGTGTGGTCCCAGACAGGTTCTGGTTTGTCCAGAGCAAGGAACCCCCAGCAGCCAGACTGCTGTCTGGCTGTCACCCACTGTCTGTGAGACCTCTGAAGTTCCTCTCTGATGAAGAATGTTGGTGGGAGGATACACACTAAACACCCGTGAACCCACTGCTACCCCCATGGAAGGCCCTGACTCAGCCATCACTGACCACCTCCTCCCAACAGAAAACTTTCCTCAGCTCACCACCTCCACAGCATCTCTCAGGCACAAGCAAATGCAGTTGCCTTCATTTTTTCACATCCATTGGCCCTCTTCCTTTCGATTTTAAAACACTTAGTGGTTTATACCACTAATTATTCCTTCCCTTTCCCTTCCATCATGCTTTCAGTCCTTGCACCTCCAGTGATCCACCTGTTTTTGCCATGCTCTAATCAATTCAGTGAGACTGTCCTGATGTCACAAGCTATACAACAGAGGCTTTACTGGAAAACACATTTTAAAAACTGCTTTAGCAGTCTGTCCTAGATGAAGTAAATTATATGGGGTTATTCCCACATATACAATCCTGGTGTTTGAAACAGTAAGCCCATTTCTATGCATTTCTGTCTGTTCAGTTGTATGCACAGTGGGACTCATGTACACTCATTTATTGCTCTGTAATTTTCACTTTTTAAATCCATTGTATGTTGGATCATTAACTCAAGGTGAGACTTCCCTTCCAGTCATCTCCTTTAACCTCACTGCATTTACTGGCCTCCTGGGTAAAAGCAGTCATGGATGATCTGAATATTCCTGGTTTTAGGGCAGACTTCGTATTGCCCTGCACCTGTGTAGTCATTTATGCTGGCACAATGTGAAGTACACATATGGTTTCAAATTAAGCCTGGTGTAAATGAGAACACAGACTAATGGAGAATTAATGTGGCTTTTTTGGTCAAGTTTATTTTCTTTTGTCACTTCTGTGAACAATAACAGCAATAGGCAAAAAAACCCCAAGAAACCCAAAAAACCCCAAAATCAAACCAAAACACCCCAAAACCTGAAGAAAACCCAACATTAACAGACAGAAAAAGGCCTGTAATGGATGGTATCTTTTTTAGAGTCAGGATTAGAAAAGCACTTTCATCTGATGTTCTTTNCAAACCAAAACACCCCAAAACCTGAAGAAAACCCAACATTAACAGACAGAAAAAGGCCTGTAATGGATGGTATCTTTTTTAGAGTCAGGATTAGAAAAGCACTTTCATCTGATGTTCTTTCACACTTGTAAAATTTATGTTAGGAATGTGGAATACAAGAACTCCCAAGACATACCTATAAACACAGGATACAGGAAAGTGACTTGAGTAAAGTTTTTCAATAGCTCCATGACATTCAGGTTAAGCACTTATGGTTAACAGAACTTTCCAGGCACTATCAAGTCAAGGTAATCCATACTGACCTTTAAATGCACTGCAGACCCTGCATAAATAAATAAATACATGAAAGTTTGTATTTGGTGGAAGGCTTATGACACCTGGCCCTGTGTCAGCTTGTTTGTTTATACACACAGAGGCCTCGCTCTAGCAGAGGAAAAAAGTGGCACTGCGCTCCAGATTAATACTTCCCAGGGCATCACATGCTGCCTTTCATGTGATAACACCCAGCATTATCCACAGCACCAGAGGGGATCCTTCCTTCCTTCCCCTGCTGGCACTGAGATCAGGGCTGCTTCCATCCATCACCAACCTCCACGGACCTATCCAGCTTGCAAATGGAAATTTCACAGCTTTGTTGGGTTTTATTGTACCAAACGTGTAGATAAATTCCTTTTTAGAGATTAGGGGCCTGTACCTCAGCCAGGATACCTCAGCTCATTGACTTCAATAGAGCTTAGCTCATTGGCGCAGGCTTTGGGACTTCCCCTGCCTGGTCAAACTTCATTCTGGTTGTTTCATCTGAATGAATGCAGACTGGAGGGAAGGGCTAGGAAGCATTTTAAGTACAAAAATGGTGAAATTGTTCTGTGCAAGATCCTGTGTGGACCAGCTTCCAAACTGTCTGTTTATGGCTCCCAAAAATCTGTGTCTCTCCAGGGAAATATCTTACTGCAATTTCTAAGTGAAGTTAGATATATCTCCTGCAATTTCAGGAGAAGTTTCCTGAAAGTAGAAAAGCTAGGCTCAATGCTGCATTCCTCATTTTTTAAAATAGTTTAATGGATATACCAGTTACACAAATTTTATAGAAGAGTTGTTTTTTTGATAAAATAATTCTCAGTAAAGACTGAACTCTCATGGTGCGAGATATCAATTACCACATCCTACTGCAAATATGGAGATGTTGAAGTCTAATTTTTTTTTTTTATTTTTTATCGTGAATGTAGAGGATAAAGTAAATTAGTGAATAACTGGTTGTTGCCCATAGATACTAACCGAAGTCTAATAAATACCGTTAAAATGTGGATTGAATGGGTACTGCATGTTGAGATAAAGTGAAAAGTTCTTTTGGAGCTCTGTTTCACATTACATTCTGACTCAGAAAGAGTGAAGAATCTTTTTACACTTAGTTAACCCAGAAGTATGTTTTCATGGTTAAAAATAAAACAAAGATTCAACAATTTAAACTACTTATCTCCACTGACTTTTGAGATGCTTCAACAGCTGAGAAAAGTGGAAAGTGTTGGTTCTTTGCCTCTTTTTTCTAACTGAATTTCTGCATCCTGAATTGAAAGAGAACAATGTATTTTAAAGTGTCAGCTGTATCACCACAGTTAATTCTGGCACCCCCCTGTTAGTTACCGTTTTTGTACTTTATGACAAATCTCTAAACCTGTAGCAGTAGCTGGTATTTTGAAAAGCCACTAGGTTTTTCTCTTGCCATTTAAAATGAAGAAGATCACAAAGGAAAATCCAAAGTAATGTCTAAAAGCAGTTATAGTCACGTTGGTATCATGACTAACTGTTCTTTTGCAAAACCTGAATAATCCTATGATAATGCAACCAATTTCTTCTCTAAGTGTCCTGATATATTTTAAAAATATTAGGATATTATGGAAGAGTAAATAAAAGGGAGAGAAGGTTTTTGGGTTTTTTTGCTATAAAATTAAATAAAACAAGAAATATTCCCTTTAAAAATTTTGGGTTGTAGGAAGAGTATAGAGATGAAAGACAGTAGTGTAGGAATGGTCTGAGGAAGGCCAAGGCAAAGATGAAACTGAAGCTGGCAAGGGACACAAAGAATACCAGGAAGGGCTCCTACAGATAGGTTAACCAGAAAGGGAAGGTCAAAGAAGGTGAATACCTCCCCCTGATAAACAGTGCTGGAAAACTGGTAACTATGGAAGAGGAGAAGGCTGTGGTACTTAACAACATTTTGCTTCAGTCTTCAATGGCAACCTCTCTTCCCACACCTCTCAAAGGGATGGACAGCAAGATGGAGACTGGGAGAGCAAAGTCCCTCCCAATGAAATGGGAGATCAAGTTCATTACCACTTGAGGACCCTGACTGTTCATAAATCTATGGGATCTGCGGAGAGGCATCCCAGAGTCCTGAGGGAATTGGCTGATGCTGTTGCCAAGCCTCTTGCCATGATATTTGAAAAATGGCGCTTAGATGAAGACCGAGGTGACTGGAAAA
Source organism: Mystacornis crossleyi (assembly GCA_013400655.1). Taxonomy (NCBI): domain Eukaryota; kingdom Metazoa; phylum Chordata; class Aves; order Passeriformes; family Timaliidae; genus Mystacornis; species Mystacornis crossleyi. Next base: position 15,097 of record VYZQ01063304.1, read on the forward strand.
GAGGAAACATTGTACACATCTTTAAAAAACGGAGAAATTACAACTATGTGAACTACCCACCTGTCAGCCTCACCTCTGGCTCCCAATGCAGGCCACTCTATGATTCTATCATTTTAGTTGTAATGGATTGGGTTTTGTTATTGTTTCCTGACTATTTTATGCTCTGTCCCTTGTGTTGACTGTTAAAAATTTTGGAACAAAACCAGTACAAAAATGTTGTTAATGTTTGTCTCCAATTTTTCTTTTCATGACTGAATACAATTTCTGTGGTGAATTTTTTTGACCAGATGGGTAACATTTAGTTGCAAAGCCACTGCATTTTCTTAAGGACAAGAATTCTTATCTGGTGTACTGTGTAAGATTCCTAGAATTTTGAGAAAAAGCCACACCTGAATGTAGCAAAATAACACTTTACACCATTTTCTCTAAATACCTGTTTAAAAGAAGAACCAGAATCCACTAAGCCTTCAGGATTTTATGAATTTTGGTAAGGAAAGCATCCTTTGAAAGCATTTTATTGCCTGAGGTATTTTTTCTACCACTACAGGAAAATTATTAGTATTATTCTACATTGATTTGAATACAGAAGAGATTTCTGACATTTAAAAATATGTATTACAATTTGTTCAGTTATAACAAAGAATTCAGATTCTAAGACAGTAAAGTAATATTATTAACTAATCATAATCAAAGAGAAAAATTATCTGTTGGGTTATTTTTGGTTGGTTGGTTTTCGGTTTATTTTGGTTGGTTGGTTGGTTGGTTTTTATGCTTTTCCTGACATTATTCCTCTAAATGATCTGCATGGTGAGGTAAGAGATTGCAATTCTTTTGTAACTGTGCTCCCAACCAGGGAAGGCTACAGCTGAGATGAAGGAAAGAAGTTCTGTGCTCTTCCTCATCCATCAGTGCAGGTCGAGGTACTGGGACATGCGGGAGTGCAGGCAACTTCCGCCCCATGTGCCCTTTTCAGTAACATTTCCAGGTTTCTACCATCATTTATTTTTTTCATAAACATTGAGCAGGGTGTTTGGCAAGCTAGAATGTAACTTGTGTTTTGCACCCCTGCAAAGAAAAGGCAAGAACTAGGAATTGTTGTTGGGAGTAGTTTTGGGGTGAGCTGACATAAATACGTGCTGTGAACCTGCTTATTTTTCCTTCCTTATTCCACAGCAGAAGGAATGGGAAGATGAGGGCAGATCAATACACTAAATAGGACAGCTGAGTTAGGTAAGAAATATTGATATTTACTGTTCATTTGGGCCCGCAGCATATGACTATGCCTTTCCTGAAGCCTGAAAAATAGGGAGGGCCTCATGCTCTGGAGGTATGTTGTCTCTTGGGATTTCCACAGAAATGAGGTAGTTTATACAGTCTTAAAGGTTAGAATCCCCTGAAATGTTCTGCCTATGTTCGGTAATGCTGTCCTCCACAAACTGCTCTGGACACCTGGAAGGATTAGCCTGGAAGGGCTCTCCTGGGGGAAGTCTCTTTCTTTAAAAGGGTTTAGAGTAATTGCACTGAGAATTCCCTCGCCCATTCAGCATGGGTCAAGACTTAAGTACTTCCTTAGTGCAGGGCTCCTCTGTGTAAAGCAGCTTCTCACATTGCTCATTCCTTAGAGTGAGGAATGGCAGACCTGACAGCGGGGAAAGTTTGCGGCATGATTGGAACCAGCAATAATCCTGTGAAAAAAAGGCACACCAAATATTATACAGCTGGAAATTTTTTTTTTTTTTAATAGCACAAGAACATAGGATGTTGCTTAAGAAACTAGGGAATTTAGACACCTCTGGATTAGGAGAACTATAAGGGAGTTGTAAGTTTGTGTACACATCTGGTTAAACATGCAAAAGCCCCTCTCTGGATATTACTTTGGCAGCTAACCTTCAAAAGATTTGTTTCCTTGTCTGGAGAAAGGAGGATAGGTAAATTTCTATTTCCTGTTGATTAAAATTACCCCTAAAAATAAGCATTAATTATTCAAATTTTTTTTACTGTATTCACAAATATTTCCGTGCAATTAATGAAAGCATGTGAAAGGGAGACTGAAAGTATACAGAGTGATGTATAAATAGCAGTGATAGATAGGTTTTAAATTTCTAGGTCTTAGGGGACTTATGTGGCCAAACTTTTCCAATTTTTAGAGGTTAACCCATAGTTTCTATGAATGTTAATCACCTTGATCTAAATCCTGGTCCCATGAAGTCAGTGGGAGTTTTGCCACCAAATTTAGTGGGAAGAGGACTGAGCTGTGTAACTGTTATTTAATGCCACTGCATATAGCAAAACTGAACACATTTATTTTGATTGGAAACAACATTATATAATAATTCCCCAAAATTCTGAGGTTATGGCAGGAAATACAGTTCTTGGGGGAAAAAGTTACTCCAACAGATGTCATTTGCAATATATCACAATGTCAGTGTTAATTCTAGTTAATGTGAAAGGAAAGTGTCTGAAATAATTTAAGGTGCAAAGAATAGCACTTAATGGACAGTAACTTAAACATAACATTATGATATGCCAACAGGCTTATGTGAAAAAATGGTTAGCCAGGGAGTTGTTCACATTAGGCTACATCATGCCATGGGTACTGCCCAAAATGAAGACTATGGTAAAAAGTACCCAAAACATTGAGCCTTGGAGGAGAGCTTGTCCTCATTGCACACAGTAGGAGCAGGAAGTAATTTGTGGCACTTAAATCCAGTGGTGAAGCATCCTTTTATCTCACAATGCACAGGCTTTCATTCCTTTCACCAGTGGATGATGATGGCAGAGTAGAGTCTACCAGTTCTTCACAGCAACTCACCTGGATGGTCCAGGGGGATACCTTACTCTCATTCTGGAACAGGCTCTGTGACCTCCTCACAACACCTGGAGATGCCTTTCCCTCTCCTAGTTTCCAATACAGATGCAAAATGCAAAAAATGTCACTTAGAGCAAGCTTTTACCTTGAATATATCCTCAAGGCAAGTACACATCCTTATGCGCAGTATGTAAAAAAATTCCACAAAGAGAAATCTGAAACCACTCAAAAATCTGTATGAAGCAGGTACTTGTTACAAAGCAGTATGCACTACGCCTTCGACTAAAGTTGAAATAATTTATTTAAAACTGGGATAACTCTGCAGTGGTAAAATTGTAAAATTTCTCTTTGTGTCCAGAGATAAGTATCTGAATGACAGCTATCAAATTTTCAGGAGTTCTAAATCACAGACATAATAATACTGTGCTTACTCATGTGATGAAAATTGCTGTTGGTAGCCTGATAAATCTCAGTAGATGTTATCTAGGGTAATAACCTTGACCAGTTGACTTCTTCCTAACATAGTGCATTCATATTTAAATATGGTATATCCAGGATATTATTTAGACTATATTCCTTCACATGCTGGGAAATAAAAGCACAGCCTTCTCATATACTCTTTATCCCTCAAGAGCGTCATTTTCAAAACAGAACTGATTGCTGCAAGCATCTAAGCCTCTCCTCTCTTTCTTTTTTCTGACTGTTTCAGATGTAAGGCCAGTTTCCCACCAAGGCACAACGTGGTTTTGTTACACACACGGAAGAGGTATTTTGCACATACATGAACAGCTATCGTGGTACTTTTCCCAGTTTAAGGTACGGTGTAGTTCAAACAACACGGATGGTGGGCTGGAGTTCTGACAGAAGATGGAGCCCTACATGCCACCCTTTTATGAAACTGCTGTACATCTGTGTGTGAAACACCCCATTTATAATGTATGTTGAGGAATACATTCAGTGCAAGTGGCTCGGCATCCAAGCTGCAGTGCAAGCTGCAGATTGAGCTCTGGGTGGCAGAAGCCCCAGCAAGAGGCCAGGAACTGCCAACCCTTTGCACAACAAAGGGCTCGAGGACCTGTGGCACAGCCAGGTGACCAGACACGGAGATGCAGCAGAAGCCAGTGACCCCCCGGGTGGTGTAGCTGCAAAGGGGCTTTGGTCCTAGCTCAGGTGGTGTGAGTGTGACTGTCAGATTGGCTCCTGGATGGTCAGACAAGAAATTTTCCTTAACGTATACCTCCTCTGCTGATCTGAAAAGGCTTTATTCAGAGAGGGAATAAGAAAGATGCATGTGGGGTGACTGGTGACTAAAGAATGGGCCATAAGGCAAATACTGATCAGTCTTGTCTTCCTTGCCCACACTTGAGGATAGCTGCCATCACACAGTCAGTGTTTACTGTGGCTGTAAGTGGGATCCTGGACAAATCCAACCTTGGGCAGAGTCCTGTCCTGCTACTGCTGACAGCTGTTCAGTAAGGGCTGTCCAGGAAGCAGAAGATTTAAAGACTTTTTTACTTCCAAGGTGTTCCCATTCTTTCCTTTTAGGCCAGACAGGCTTATCTTCAGTAGCCAGCAGTCTTGGCAGGAAAAAATGAATGCTTGTATTCACATATAAATACTTTCATTTGCACATGAGTATCAGTATCACTGTGAGGGGCAGGACTCCACAATACCAATGATATCCAAAATCTCCTTGCAGGAATAATAACAGAGAGATGGTCAAGACAGAGAGATGATCATGCCAAACTGAAACACAAGGAAGTACAACTGAAGGATTTTGAGCAAATTGCTCATTTCCTTATATAGCCCAGCTGCACAGCGTTTTCTGTCATGTGTTTACTATTTATAAACCTTTGTAGAGAATTCCAGTTTGTGTTATATTGACTCCAATGTAGTCTGAGTAATAACTTATAACAGCATAAAGACTGACTATATTTTAAGAAAGAGGCAAAGAGCCAGAGTAAAGGTTGAGCCTACAGCCTGACTTCTGCATTTCACGACATTTGAGAACTTGATTTATCAACCTTAATGTTACATTAACATAAGCACACAATTTCCTAGGAACTTCACATCAAATTTAAGGAAAAAAAAAGAAGAAATTAAGAAGATCTGAGAGTAAAATAATTCCTTCCTCTGTATCTTGCATTGCTTCCACAAAGAAAACCAGACTGTGATTTGTAGCTCTATTGTCCTATGAGCCTGGAAGGAAGAAAAGATTCTCTGTTCAGCAAAAGGCAGTTGTTGCTCAGAAGAACATAATGCTTTTCTCCTCAATGCATTGAGACATCTGCAAGGGATGAAGGAAAGAGCAATCTCTCGTTGCTCTCCATGCTCTAACCAGTTAATCAGAGGAGGTGGACAGGCACTTAGCAGCAAGGATTTTAAGTGTAGTGTGTGGCAGGCTTTGCTGTTGGAAGGTGTACGTGAACTTCCTCAGTCACTGTGGTGACAGCTCCGTAACTGTGGTGGTACCTGTGCATTATTTACCCTTACAACTACTGTGGTTTCTAATATGGAGAAAAGTTTACATTCAAACATAGATTCATGGATGTTGTAACTGTCTGTGATTTTGCTTTGATTTTACCACATTCTTCCTTTGAGAATAAAACAAAATCACTAAACACACACACACACACAATTAAAAAAGAAAAAAAAATCCATGTTTTATTCTGAGATTTCCTAGGTTTTGATTTCTCAGCTCAAATTGTATTTTTAAAAAGTTTATTTTGACTGTATTTAA
>VYZQ01063305.1:7638-19493 GCA_013400655.1 Mystacornis crossleyi
AAGGGTACTGAGTGAAGATTGAGTATGACCCTCTCTATCTTGGTAGCTGCCATCTGGAAAATGTAGGTCTTTACCATCACCACCCAGAATCTCTTAGGAAAAAACTGTCATCTTTTGAGATACACTCTGAATAATATTTAACTAAAATACTTTCTTTTATAAATAACTGTGAAAAGAATTGTAAAATACTGTTTAAAAACATTTCAATTGCTGCATTTTAACTCTTAAATGCCTTTTTTATAAGTAATATGCACTTTAAATAAACTTACTGTAATTCAAGCTTATAACTTTAGACAATATAGTTATGTTTATAAAGTAGGTTCATATTCTATAATAAAAAAATAACATTTGTGTTTAAGACTGCATCTGTTAATTGCGTACATATATACATTTCTTTTCTTACTATATCTTTTTACTATTTTTATTATCATCATGATCATCATAATCATGAATTCTCTGCATTTCATTTGCTTTTTAGATTGAGAATGAAATATCATGGAGCCAGTATAAGCTAGCATGGATCAGGCTGAAGGAGGAATCTCCACCACACCCTCCCCTATGCCACTGGTTTTCCTGGAGGACTCCTCTCCTTGCTCACAGCAGGAATACACCTGAATGTCTCCACAATACCCAAGACACTATGCTATTAGCTGGGGCACTCAGTTTTCCTTTAGCTACAGGTTGATGAGAATTAGTTGAGAGTTGATGAAATTATATACTGTTCAAGTCCTTTTGTAGAACCCTACTTTTGATCCTTCTGGATTTTGAGTTAATTAACAGTGAATTAACTCCACAGTAAACCATTAGTTAGATTGTGTTTAGGAAAGATGCAAGAGGCCTCAGGACAAGAAACTGGCAATAGAGGTTCTCCACAGGCTTTACATCATGATTTCTTTTTTTTTTAATTTGTCCTTTAAATTAACTCTTTAACACAAGGAAACTTGTGCTTTAAATCCCTGACTATTGCTAAGTACCTACAGTGCAGAAAAGTAAAATTGCTTACAGTATTTTCAAAGGTGGTAACCAAAATACTACATATAGTTCTTTAAATATCTTTTAATCAGATTAAAACTCTTCAGCAAAGGAATGTCCTTTGTCCATAACTCATTGACTCACATACATTAATTGTTTGTCTTCCTGAAATAATATCAGGTGAAAGTTGAACTTAGGTCTTGGACAAAGGCCTCAAAGAGCGACGTGAAGATAAATCACTTACGAACAGCATGTATTTCACCAGTCCCAGTGAGGCTTCTTTGTTTATTGAAAGACTGTTAGAAAATGTATTAATAACTTTTAATTTGATAGACTGTACTTGCCCAAAATAAATCTAAGGCATTTCTAGACCATCACAATTCATCAATTTCACTTATTATATGGGAAGAAAATCTTAATTGCCTCCAGAATAATTTATTTAAAATGAAAGTGAAAAGAATTCATAAATTAGTCATGCTTTTCAATTATTCTTTCCCAAAGCAGTGGGACCACTTATTTTCAAGATTTTTTTCCTACTCACAGAACATAAGACTGCTCAGTAAAACTCACTGAGCACCCAGTTTAGTGCTGCATTTTGGTTAGTGACACAGCTGCTGCTCTGACATTTTCAGTCTTCAGAGTGGTTACAAGAATCAAAGGGAACTGGGCAAGGACTAAGTTGCGAAGTCAAAATTGGAGTCATCTCTGATGATTAATCAGTATTTAAGAGCTAGGCTTGTATTCAAACCAGTTTATCTTCTCTACAATTACTGAACACTACTTTAACAATCTGGAGTTTGATATTTCAATGAACCAAGTGCCTTTGTAGGGATATTTCACTTGGCAAGCCATGGAGAAACTGATTTAGATTTTTATCGTGTTATAATACTCTCTTCCTAGTCCCCAGAGGTGGTAACTCGATAACTGCAGGATTAGTAAAAAAAAAAAAAAAGAGAAAAAATAAAAAGGCAGTCAGAGGCTAAAATCCACTTGAGAGCTTTTGAATGAGTTTAAGGAAGGCTAACCAGGCGTGCCAGAGGAGTGTGCAACTTATCAATGACCTAACAAGTTTTCATGGTGCAGCACTTCTTGCAATTCTAGTTGGGCATTATATCTTGCACTTTAGGAGAGACTTACGCTTGGATTTCTATCAAACAGAGCAGCTGCTGGTCTTTTTCTTCTTTCTTATTTTGATTTGAAAGAGGTTGGAAAGCAATCTTCACATTCCAAGAGGATTGGAACAAAGGGGTCATCAAAACAATACAGTCTGATGGGATATTCCTCTAATTAACAAGGAAAACACAGTGCACGACATACTTGGTTTTCAAATGAGATGTCATTATCTTAACTTTGTGGTCCTTAAAATGGTCAACACCTTTATCAAAAGGAAAATGAAAAAGCACCAGCCATTTGTCCCAACATCCAAATATAACAATGAATATCTCCATTTTTGTCTACAAGTCACCTGGTATCTCTTGAGCATGGGATGCTGAACCAGCTGCTCACCAGGGACACGGGTGGCTGCAAAGTTTGCAGTCAGCCCTGGCTGCTGCAGGATATAACTGGGAACATTGAAGGGGACATATTCTCTCTGTGGAGGCAGAAATCGCCCTCTCTCCAATACGTTTGACTCCATCAAGAATGTATTTTTTAATTCTATAAAGGGCCAAAGTCACCCTACCATAGTGGGTTTACCTCCTTTGCTGACATGCACTGAAAATACAGCCAGGCCAGGCCTACTTGGAAATCATGACTTTCTGGCCACTTCCCTGGTGGTACTTTCCTGCATTGCCTTGCTGCCACTGCCCAGCTGGCTACCTGTGCTGCTCCCCGCCTGCTGCATGACCCAGAGGATTCCTTTGACTATGCAGAATCAGACTCAACAGTGCAGAAGAATGACAAATATTAAATTCCCTATAATAAAGTTCAAACAAAGTAGTAAAATTAACCCAAGCCTATTCAGATTCAGAACAAAAGATCTGAGTAAAGTTCTCCCACAGATATAAGACCAATCTTAAGGAAAAGTGCACTCCCAGCACTTGCTTTGCTGATAACCACATTATCTCTCCTTCATAGGCTGCCTACTGCACGGCAAAGAGGAGTTCACAGGGTGCAGCTAGTGCATTGTTGCAGGCTCCAAAGAAATATACTCTTTATAAAGAAAAAGTCCTGTAGCAATTCAAACTCAGCACTGTTTAAGGCAGACTGCCTGTGTAATTAGCAAGGGCAGACTGCAATATGGCAGGCCTGATGGGGAAAATGAGTTCCCAAAAGCTCTGGAAGCTGGGCTTAGATAAGCACCTCTTGCCACAGCACTTAGTATCCATTTTAATTGCACACATTTCATTGGCTAAAAATTACAATAAATAGTCAAGCCAAAAACATTTTTGTTATTTAACTGCTAAGGCCAGTCAGCCTGTGCTTAAATGGATGATGTCTCAGGAAATGCACATTCTTCCCAAAACTGGACCACAAAGGTAAATAATAAAAGTCTTCTAAGCACTCATTAGTGCTCATTTTCTTCTGCAGTCTACAAATGTGCAATCTAATTCTGTAGGACTTTATACTCTCTTTGCATTCATTCTGGCTGGAAATAAATGGTGGTGATAACTAAAATTATCCTCTCTTCTTAACATTAAAATGAAGTACATTGGGTTAGGAAACCTAGTCCAAACATCTGCAGTTCTTCTCAGTTCAAATTATACATTATTTGATTTCACTAAGTTCTCAGTCATTTCAATATACTTAAGCATGACTAACTCAATGAGAAAAATTGTTTGTGTTTTTAACACAGAAAATATTAACCCTATTGTATGTTCAGCATCAACCAAAAGAAGCAGCATGTCTGGTGTTGGCTCTAGGTAGCCTGGTAGTGGTTACTACAACTTCTTTAACAATCCCAAAGAGAAATTCTGTTTAGTTCAAAAGAAGGATAAGCATCTCAGTCACAAAAAAAAAAAAAAAAAAAAAAAAAAAAAAAAAAAAAAAAAAAAGCTATGTGCATAGAAACATACATGGTAACCTGTCAATAAAGAGCAGTGCTCTACTCAGAGCAACTGGCAACACACCCCGAACAACTAGCAGAGATAGTTGCTTCTCTTAGAGAAGCCAGACCATGTACCAATCTCAGCCACATATCCACATCTGTCCATGAATATCATGCCTACATTCCCGAGAAAGGACCACAAAAAGACAAAAAAACCCCCATAATTTGACGCAGTGTTTCACTATCAGTATTAAAACCCAGTGACACATGGTAACTCAAGGCAGACATCTCAGTGGGGCTGACAGGCTCAGAGTGTAAAAAGCTTTCACATAGTTTTAGCATGAACATCTTCTATATATATATTTATTTCTTCAGACAGAATCTTCCCTTAAGAATTACCTCAATCTATCTAAAAACCATCATTTGAAAAATATTACTGTAATGTTGTTCATTTTAACTGAAACTTAAATGTAGGTGTTAGTTTAGATATTAAACCCTTTTCTTGTAATATTAAATATGTAATACTTTTCCTCAAATTCTACCATGTTCTGTATTCATAGTCTTTGGATACTGAGCTATTGCAACAAATACATTGTAGATGCTGTGTACGTGGCTAGCCCGGTTATTAAAACACATCTGAAAACAACCTATGAGAAAAATGATAATGTCAAGGGCTTTTTGTAAAAACAGAACATATTTCTTGAGTCTTTTCTAAAGAATAATGTTTTCAGTGATGTCTAGGATGAAGAGATTCAAGTTGAATAAGCCCTCGGTATTCCAAGGAAAAGCTGAGATAAATGAAAGTTTTGCTTTTTAGAAAGTAACGTAAAATTTGCCGTGATCAGGATTTTCAAAAGAAGTTGCTTCTCCAGTTCTCCTTTGTGCTCAGCTACGCATGAGAAGCTGTGAGGTGCAGAAGAGAGAATGCTAACCCATCATTAAGAAACTGCCTTATATGACATATAAAGTTTCTACTTCTTGGGAAAATTAGAAGAGCTGCTCAGTATCCTCATGAACCAAAGCAAATCAGACCTTAAGACCCAAAAGGGCACTACCCTTTTAAAACCACAATTGACATTTTCCTAACAGAGAAAGGGTGAAGTAAGCTGTAATAATGTCTTAAATCAACCCAAATACAATAAATATTTGAGTAATTAATAGAACTTTTTTTTTTTTTTTTTTTTTTTTGTGCAACAGTTCCTGACACCACCTAATTTTTTCAAAACAATGTAATTTAATCATCTGGGAAACTCTATGTGCACTGCCATGTATGGTCTTACACAGGAGGCTGACAGTGCTGGTTTCTAAGAGGGAAACTAGAAGCTGTAATAGGATTTCTCCCTTCCCCCTGACAAGCTGTAGACCCAAGTGCGAAGTCCATAACTAAGACAAATGTACCAGGCTCAGCTGTGCTCACCATGGCATTAACTTCACATCACTATAATTACACACTTACACGGAGCTCTTCCCGGTTTATACTATCTAAAACTACCACAAAGACCATAGAACAGCGAAACTAAACTTTCGTTTACAGTAATAAAAAAGCATCAGCTCAATTGAAAAGTCCATATCTTTTTGAAATTATGTTAAAATAACAATTTAAGTCCAAAATTCACATGAAGTATAAACAACTACAAGCCCAGAATTTGCTAGACTGTTGCTTTACATATGTGTAATAAATTACCCTATGATCCCCTAACTTCAAAATATGTTCAAATTCCAATTTATAAGATGATTACATTAAGTCAAGTGAAAGGACACCTTTATGAATCCTAAAGCATTTTGCCTTTCAACAAAAGCATTTTTACCTTTTCTTTGTCTCCAAACTTTTATCAGTGGAAGTGTATGTAACACATTCCTACTGCACATTTTCCTTCTACAAAGAAGAATCCATTCTTGCAACTGAACAAGAGGAACTGTCCAAAATTCAACAAAGGCAAATGTGGGGTCCTGCACCCGGAGAAGAATAATCCCATGCTCCAGGACTGGCTGGGGGTGACCTGCTGGAAAGCAGCTCTGCAGAGAAGGACCTGGGGGACCCAGTACACAAGAAGCTGTTCATGAGCCAGCAGGGCCCTTATGGCCAGAAAGGCTGATGGTGTCCTGGGGTGCCTTAGGAAAAGTATTCCAGCAGGATGAGGGAGCTGATCCTACTCCTCTACTCAGCCCTGGTGAGGCCACATNAGCTCAATTGAAAAGTCCATATCTTTTTGAAATTATGTTAAAATAACAATTTAAGTCCAAAATTCACATGAAGTATAAACAACTACAAGCCCAGAATTTGCTAGACTGTTGCTTTACATATGTGTAATAAATTATCCTATGATCCCCTAACTTCAAAATATGTTCAAATTCCAATTTATAAGATGATTACATTAAGTCAAGTGAAAGGACACCTTTATGAATCCTAAAGCATTTTGCCTTTCAACAAAAGCATTTTTACCTTTTCTTTGTCTCCAAACTTTTATCAGTGGAAGTGTATGTAACACATTCCTACTGCACATTTTCCTTCTACAAAGAAGAATCCATTCTTGCAACTGAACAAGAGGAACTGTCCAAAATTCAACAAAGGCAAATGTGGGGTCCTGCACCCGGAGAAGAATAACCCCATTCTCCAGGACAGGCTGGGGGTGACCTGCTGGAAAGCAGCTCTGCAGAGAAGGACCTGGGGGTCCCAGTACACAAGAAGCTGTTCATGAGCCAGCAGGGCCCTTATGGCCAGAAAGGCTGATGGTGTCCTGGGGTGCCTTAGGAAAGTATTCCAGCAGGATGAGGGAGCTGATCCTACTCCTCTACTCAGCCCTGGTGAGGCCACATCTGGAGTGCTGTGTCCAATCCTGGGCTCCTCAGGACAAGAGAGACATGGAGCTCCTGGAGCAGGTCCAGTGGAGGGCTAAAAAAATTATGAGGTGTCTGGACCACCCCTCTTAAGAGGAAAGGCTGAGGGAGCTGGGCCTGTTCAGGCTTGAGAAGAGACAATGGAGAGGGGACCTCATCAATGTCTGTCAGTATCTGAAGGGAGGGTGACAGGAGGACAGAGCCAGGCTCTGCTCAGTGGTGTCGAGTAATAGGACAAGAGGCAGTGGGCAAAAACTGGTGCACAGGAAGTTCACCTGAACATGAGGAAAACTTTACTGTGATGGTGACTGAGAACTGGTTCAGATTGCCCAGAGAGGTCATGGAGTGTCCTTCCCTGGAGATATTCAAAGTCATCTGCACACAATCCCGAGTAACATGCGCTAGGGGACCCTGCTTGAGCAGTGAAGCTGGACTAGATGGCTGCCAGTGGTTCCTTCCAATCTCACCCATTCTGTGATTAAAGCACCAGGATAATGACATGGACTCTTATACTGGTCATAGATGCAGACTGAAGATGACAACTGTGGCGGGTTGTGTGCTTCCCAAGGCAATACAAGAGTAAAGGGCATAGTCCTATACCTCTTTCTCTAAATCTAGTTTCCTGCATCCTAATCCTCCCATTTGCAACAGGCAGCTGGGTCCTAATACCCTCCTAGGACGTCAGAGCTGCAAGACTTCAGATAAGCTCATCCTCTTTAGCAGCACGTATGGAAACAGTGGCAATGTGGAGGTGCATTTCACACAAGCCGCAGGAGGGAAGGCAGGACAGTCACTCCTCTTACATGAAAGCTTTTTAGACCAAAGCCTAAAGGAACAAAACAAGTTGACCTTCCACCAAAACTTTACACAATAAAAAACTCAACCAGTGATGTAAAACAGACCCCCTCTTTCTGTGCACAGGTTAGTCATGAACACGGACCTCATGCCTGAGGTGCAAATTCGACATTGGTTTTACATTGCTGACCTTCCCACAAAGGGCATTAGAATTCTATGGATAAAAAGCACTATAAGGACAAAGTATAACTTCAGTAATATTATAATCACAGCAGTAAGTCACAACTGATTCACATCACTGTGACTGTAAAATCCGTTCTTTTAAGTTCCACAGTAAAACAAAAGAGGAAGGTATTGCATATGAAACAGAAAGAATATAAGGTTGGGATGATTCAACAGCATTTTTGAATTACAATCACCCATGGAGAAAGTCAGCAACCAGATCCCCCAAAAATTAGCACAAAAATCTGTGTAGGATAGAAATACCTCAATTCTGAAATGGTACTTTTTTCTTTAATTTTGTTTGTCCTTTCACATGAATTTTGCAAGCCCTCTTAACCTCTTGCTAGATTCCTCTACCAACAAAGTCGCTGATGAATTCATGAAGGATATACAAACAAATTACTTGGAGCATTTACAGAAATCGGCAAAGTAGATTCTGTAAAACAGCGCTATTTCTACATATGAGCTCTTCGTCCACATCCCATGGTCAAACAGTGTGATGGAAGAAATAAGAGCAACTACAGTGAATAAATATTTATCAATGCTTGTGGCCTTAAACCAAGCTGCACCAAATATTGCTTGAATTTCTTCCTGAAAAGCTAACCACTTAGTCCACTTTCTGGAGATAATTAAATATTTAAAAGAAACAAAGAAACAAGCAAAAAGCCAACAAGAAAATAAGACTCAAATGACCCATATCTGAGAAATTTTCTCAGCTGAGAATATTTAATGTGAACTTGTAGACACTGGCAAGTAGGACTGCCAATGAAGACAGAAAATCAGACTACCAGCAAATCAGATTTCTCAGAGAAAAGCCAATTCTCAGCTCCCTAAAACTGACAAGATTTCTTACTTCAGTCTCACTCAAGATTAGGTGCTGCTCCTTTCTGAATTTTCATTTTTTCATTCGCTCTTTGATTTGAATTATTAGCGCCACTGCCAGTCTTCTTCATTCATAATTCATCCCCTACTGACAAGATTGAACAAAAACATTTTCAGAAGAACTAGAGACTTACTGGCATTTAGGATATTCAGCTGGGATGCAGACAAGTCAGGTTTGAGGAGCAGATCCTACAGTTATTTCATTATTTGCAAAGGAAGATCATTCTACCAGGAGAGACTTCATGGTCAACACAGATGTTTATCATGATCTACCTAAGGCAGCCCCTGGCACAGTTTGGTTATTCCTGCAAACCCAAGTGCTCCCGGGTGTAATTCTCTCTGGCTCTCACAGATTTCAAAAAGTCTGCCTTGGGGCTCAGAAAAGACAATATCTGAACATTGGGTACATCGACACCACTCATTTACCCTCCCAGGAATAAATTTCTTCCCAAGACTGCAATTCTCACTTGCTTTTCTTACCTTTATTAACTGTTACCAGTGCAACTGTATTAGCAAACAACACCTCTGCAAGGTCTTAAAATAAGCAAATCCTTGGACTTACCCTAATATAACTCTTCCCCATGAGCCTTTTTAAGAAAAGGCACTTAGCCCCACCTGCTGGATTTAGACTATTTCTCTCTGAGGCTTAAGACCACACAGTACAAATGGATTTATTTTCCCTTTGTTAAACATCTTATATGCCCACAAAAGGAGTTCAGAGTGCTAAGCAGATCTCTCCCAAAGTGCTATAAAGGCATCACTTTAATTTTGGACCTGAAGGTCCATTAATACAGCTCATTACTGCCCTTCAGAGCAGTAACACCCATCCTTGGCAGACCTGTCTCTGGTTCAGAAGTAATTCCTTGTACTTTGCCCTGTTAGCTATGATAATTATAAACACAGAGGCCAGGGGGCACTGAAGCTGGGCTGTCCAACCAGATTCAATTAACTATTTCAAACAGCTAAGCAAAAATCACTAGAGGGGGAAGGAAAAAAAAAAATCCTGACTAGCAAATATTAACATGATCTTTCAATCTGAACCTGGAATACTATAAAAACCCACCCACTAAAAACACTGCTGTGTCACAAGTAATTTTAGAAATGAGTGGTTTTCACCTGATGGGAAGTAAATTCTCTTAATAAAGGAATATCCTCATTTAAAGAAAACAACTTACAATGAGTTTAGAGGTTCATAAATGTATATTCATTATTGCTTCTTCCCTTAGTATGCATCGTTTCAGGTCATCAGATTCTTCTAATGAATAGACAGAATGGGATAGAGATACATAAAATTTCATTAAAATATATATTTTTAAAAACTATTTACACTTATAAAATTCTAAAACAGAGTTTCTGGGGAGGGAGGAACATAAAAATATTTTTGCCATCTGTCTGAGGTTACTAGTGTAACTAATATATGCTTCACTGTGTCAGTGAAGCAGTAAGAATTGTATCAATAAAGCCTTTAAAAATCTCAGTGTAACAAAACAACCCAAAACAAACACACACACCAAACACTTTTATGTCCTATTCTTTTTATAGGCCTGATATTATTTTTACAAGTGTATTTTCTTTTATCTTAATGAAGCATGGCTAAATTTACACTGGAGTAATTCAAAGCAGAGCAGGGACTGCATGCCTGTAGACTGAGCTCTCTGTGTACTTTGGTGGGATTTTGTTCAACTAAGAGCAGGCACAAAATGTTTTTATAGCATGGGAGGTAGTTCAGCGGAAAAATAAAACCTTCTGAAACACTTTGGCCATCAGTCATCTACCTTTGCTGTTTGTTACCCTTTATTCCCCCAAGCCAGTCACCAGACACTGACTTTTCTTACACCCTCTCCTCCGGCACAAGATAAATTGAAACATCTACTTAGTACACAGAGGGTAAATCCAGGGGAAAGAAACCTTTTCCTCTTCCTATACCATGCAGAATTTTTAATGCAAATCAATCTGAGATATATCTATTTTCCCAAAACAAGAGGACATTTTTTGCTTCTTTGTTTACTTGGGGGTTATTTATTTTAATTAAAATAAAAATGAAAGCTGTGTGGTTTGCCACTACATTTTCAGAAGTCCTTTGCTGCCCTCATGTGTTTCACGGGAAAATAACCCTTGAAGTCTACATACAAAACAAAACTGCTTCTCCAATCAAGACTACTTCCGTTTGAAAAGGGCATGGTCCATAAAAATAATAACCAAAAAATAACTGAAATTTTATCACTTTGTTCCATTAAAGCTAAATTGATCTGTTTAATATTTAATGATTATATGTTAAAAACAAGAAAATGTATTTAGCTTGAGATAATCATAATCCCAAACCAAGAGATTTCAAAGGGCAGAAGGCCAATTTAGAAAAAGTTGATCATGTTAGACTGGTGGAAAATCTTAAATTTGTAATGAATACTATGCTTTTAAATAAAGCATGATTTCAGCATCTTTTTGTTGCTTACGCTAACTGGCAAAGTAACTTCTTTCCTGTTCCATTATACTGTACCATATAGAATAAAACCACGTGATTGTTGCTTTAAGGCTTTTGTTCCTCCCACAACCAGTATATCCAAAGCTATGGTGACCATAGCAAGCTTTGCTCTGGCACTCCTGCTGGCCACTACACCCTGCACTTCTCACGGGGGTCTCAGTGCTCAGTCACATTTGCCCCAGAATTTGGCTGCTGAGGTTCAGACCATCCTGAAAAAGGTTTCTTCATTCAGTTCTTAGGTTACTATCTTTATCCTATCCAGTCCCTGTGCTAATCCCAGATCTCAGTCTGTCAATACGGGTTTGTAATAAATTGTAATAACATCTCCAACGCCAATCCTGGATTTGCAGTGATAAACCATATCAGGATAACCAATAAAATCCACGCTGCTAACAAGCTCTTCTCTACTCCGGCCATAAGCCATAAATAGCCCTCCCTGTAACAAAATTGGTTCAGCCAATCCCCCAACAGCCATTCCATGGGAGGAGGACGGCAAAGGCAAAGCTGGATCGTGATCTCCACAGGTTTGCTCCCCAAGCACGGCGCTGCCAGGTGTGCTACTGGCACCACAGACCAGGGCACCTGTGCCTTCAAGCTGCGTTAACAAGAGGGTGCGAGGGGGGAAAGCAGCCGAGAGAACTGAAACAGGCAGCAGGTTTGAAACACACAAAATCTCCT
>VYZQ01063308.1:0-13370 GCA_013400655.1 Mystacornis crossleyi
TAGACCAGGCTGCTCATAGCCCCTCCAGCCTGGCCTTAAAATAATGACCTATTCAGATTTTTAAATCCTCAGATGTGGTTGAACGCTTTCCTAAAACCTGTGGATAACTTCCCTCAATCAGGGCTGTAAAACTGACAACTGAAGAGCTGTGTGTGTCAGTAAAGTAGATTACTGTCAGCAGCCAGGCACCTGGCGGTAGGTGAAACAGCAGGTGATCAACAAGTAGGGGAAAGTCTGTATTTTTACTCTTGTCTCATGCACATCAAATTTGCAAAAGGCATCTCTTGATAAAAGCCCTCCTGGTGCCTCTGCTGTCACTCACAGATTAGGCCACAGTTGTCTTTGAAGATTTTGTAGAATCTAATCCGGTAATTTTATACCACCAAAGCCAATTACAAATAAATTTCTGTCCTTGATAGACTAATCATGGTGTTCAATTTGTTTCTTTCTCTCTCCCTTTGCTATATTTTCCCTTGGGCAGGTTTTGAAGTTCGATGCCTACTTCCAGGAGGAAGTTGCTATGTCTGCAGAGGAGCATTACCGGATCCGCCAAGTGGGCATCTACTACTACCTGGAAGATGACAGCATGTGTGTCATTGAGCCTAAGGTGAAGAACTCGGGTCTGGTTCAAGGCAAACTCATGAGACGGCACCGGGTGCCCAAGAATGAGCAGGGGGATTATTACCACTGGAAGGATCTGAACGTGGGCATCGACCTCACCATGTACGGCAGGACCTACCGCCTGGTCAGCTGTGACTCCTTCACCAAGGTGTGTTGTGGGGAGAACACTGACAGAAAGACTCCTGGGAATTACAGGATTTTAATTACCTGTTAGAGTGCAGCAGTTTGCAGCTGTAGCTTTCGTCATATGGGTGCTTGCAGTCTTTCATTTTGGTTTTTGTGTAGTTTTCTTTCTTCAGGCCAGTGAGGAGTTCAGGGTATGACATTTGCTCAGGGCAAGTTAACTGCTCAGTATTTTTGCTCCAGGACTGCTGTGAGTCCATCCTTTGTCCCAGGACTTCTCTTTACAATACAAATTCTAAGTTCATGTCTGGGCAGTTTAACTGCTTAGAGTCCATATGAAACCTTGTCCATACATGAGAGGGAAATTAGTGATCCTGACTCTTTTCTGATTTAATATTCCTCCATTAAGAACAGTGGAAGGGATTACAAGCAGTAACTCTGCACACATTCACAGCCAAGCAGTGATCCATGGGTTGAGAATCATGATATGAATTGACCTTTCTAAGAGAGCTTACTCATTGCTTGCTTTTCTATTTCTGGCTATTTTTGTGCCAGTAAATGAGATAATAACAATCCAATAACAAGAAATAAGCATCACCAGTTCACTGGTATCCTGCTAGATTGTCCCCAGTACAATCTCAGCCCTGGTCAGCTTCTATTCTTCCAGGCCAGGGAACCATTCCCAACAGGTGAGTTACATGCAGTCAGCTTGTCCTGGAGGCTGGGAGAGTTTAGATCCAGGCTTTTCCTTTCCAGCTGGCCTCAGTGCCCAGGAATGTTCCCAAGCATGTGTAATATATTGGTATAAATGTGGCTGTGGGGCCAGCTCTGCTGGAACTGGGTGACTGTTAAAGTCAGTTCACATCAAATGAAGAGTTGGTCTTCATGTTAATATTGGTGGAAAACATGGAATGAGCTATGTGGGTCTACATCTCAAGGCCAGTAGTCTATTTATCAGTTATTGACACCTTCCACACCAGAAAATAGTGAGTCTGGAAGTGTGAACCTGCCTTATGAGTCTCCAGAGGGACCTCATATTCCTGTGGGAGATGTTTGCATAGGTGCTTCCTGGGCTGAATGTTTTCATGGGCCGCTTCCCAAGGCTAAAAAGGGAACAGGTCCCTTGACTTCAGAAGTTGTTTTGAGTGACACAAGTCCACGAGTAACACCATGGATTTTGTTCATCATCCAAGGTAAGCAAAAAATCGCTTTATAAACAAGCAGATTGCACTTTTCTATGGGAAAAATGCTCCTGAAAGATGGAATGAAGCTGCCACTGACACATATCCCCATGCCTGAAGGGTCTTGATGTGCCTAGTGTAGGTGACACTAACTTGCTGTCTGACACAGCCCTAAGTTCTTGCAAATTCAGGCTGACTACATCTGTGTTTATGCACCAGTTTAATCTTTCTCATTTACATAAAAGAGACCAACTGACTGTTATTTTCCTTTTAAAGCCCTAAGGCCAAGGAAAACTGTGCTCAAGTGAAATCTGAGATAGGATGTTGAGGACAGGACTACTCTGATTAATTAAAGGGTAAGCAAAGCTAAGCAGCAGCTTAAACAAATAGATTTATCATCTGTTGTATTTTGCTGTTGCAGTAGAGTTCTCTGTGAGGAATGAACTTGCAGCATTCTGACCTCACTCATCTCAGCCCACTGGTAACCTCTAGTCACCTCTTACCTTCAGAACTCCTGGCAGCACTAATACCTCAGATGACCTTCCTAGGTGTTCCTGGAGAGCCAAGGAATTGAAGTGAACCCTCCAGAGGAAATGGTTTCGGATCCTTACACAGAACGGCGTCAGACGCCTGTGCAAAAACCCAACGTGCCCGCAGGTCCCGACCCCTTCAGGCAGTTTCTGACCTATGACACGAAGGTGAGAGAGCTGGGGATTACCCGAATTATTGTATAACAACCCACATCATACTGCTGAGGCACCTTCAGTCCTGGTCTGGGCCCTTCACTTTAGGAAAGACATTGAGGGGCTGAAGATTGTCCAGGGAAGAGAACAGAGCTGGGGAAGGGGCTGGAGCACCAGGAGTGGCTGAGGGAGCTGGGAAAGGGGCTCAGCCTGGAGAAAAGGAGGCTCAGGGGGGACCTTCTGGCTCTGCACAACTCCCTGACAGGAGGGGGCAGCCGGAGGGGTTGGGGTCTGCTCCCAGGCAACCAGCAAAAGGACTGGAAACAGCCTCAGGTCGTGCAAGGGGAGGTTTAGGTTGAATTAGGGAGAATTTCTTCACAGAAGGGGTGATTAGACATTGAAAGGGGCTGCCCAGGGAGGTGGTGGGGTCCCCCTCCCTGGAGGTGTCCAAGGAATGACTGGATGTGGCACTCAGTGCTCTGGGCTGTGCTGACCCCACAAGGTGGGGGTCAGTCAGAGGTTGGACTCAGTGACCTTCCAGCCTAAAAGATCCGGTGATTACAGTGAATATGTGCTATTGAAACCCAGGTCTTGTGAGTGTCTGCAACCTCACTCATTCTAAATCATCTCAGTCTGCTGAACAGACTCCAGATTTGCTCCTTTCTTGGCTTTAGTGAGAAACAAAACCTTTTATGTTTTTTTTCTGGGCTTTGTGCCTTGTAAACAGCTCCTCTTTGGATTGCAGAGCCTGTGCTCAGTATCATCCATTACTCTCTTGCTTTCTGTTGGGATGTGATAAGACACCTGCCTCTGGAATTTAGCAGCCAGATGCAGTTCTATTAGGAATGGTCTTGCTGCATCCACTCCTCCCCTACCCCAAAATATTGATGCCAGGTGCCAGAGCAGACCATTTCAGACAAACACAAATGCCCCTTGCTCTGACTAAATTCTCCCTGTGTCTCTCCTGCCTCTTCAGGAGCTGAACCTTGGGGAACTCTTGAGCATCTCAATGTGATGCGTTTGATTTCTGTGGCATCAAAATATGATTCTGATCCATGTTTGTCTGCTTCTTTTTTCTCCACCCCAGGTACTTCGCTTCTATGCCATATGGGATGACACCAGCTGTGCCTTTGGTGATCACCATCCTTGTGTCATCCATTACTTCTTGGCAGATGACACAGTGGAGGTTCGGGAAGTCCACAGGAGAAATGATGGGAGAGACCCATTCCCGGTACTGATGAGACGCCAGCGGTTACCCAAAGTCTTTGTGGACAAGAACAGTAAGTTTAGATTGTCATATCCATCTGTGCTAAAGTGTCATTTCATGGTCAAAAAAAAGTTCTTTAAATGATGACTCAATTCTTTATCATTTGGGAAACAGTGGTAGGACAGCAGTGCCAACATCTCCCTTGAGCTATTTGTACACCTTGCTTTTATATCCCTTTTCACTAGGAAATGGTAACATCTCCCTGATTAATTTATTTTCCCTTCTGCTCCCTTGTCCTTAGAGAACTTCCCAAGCTGTGTGCTGGAGATCACTGACCAGGAGGTACAAGAGTGGTACTCACCTAAAGATTTTGCTGTTGGCAAAAGTATCACCCTCCTTGGACGCACCTTCTTAATCTATGATTGTGACAAGTTCACGCAGGACTTCTATCGAGAAAAATATGGCATCACAGACTTCCAGCCAGTGGATGTAAATAAGAAACCAACTGAAAAAGCTCCACAGGTACTGCAAACAATTTCTCAGATGAAGGGAGGAAAGGAAGCAGTTGGTATAGGCTCTTAGAGTAAAGTAGAGGTTCATCTTAGTAAGAACCTGTAGGAAACAAGTTCAGCTTAAAGAAAAAAGTAATTTGTAAAAGACAGGGCAAGAATGGCCATAATCAATATAAGAATGGCTGCTCTTATACTACAGAACTCTCCCTCACTCTCCAAAACAGTGCTGCCAAGTCCCAACTGCCTGCTGGAGATGGTCACAGCCCTTGCTGCGTTGCCTCCCAAACTGAGCCCAGGAATGGTTTGGAGTTGTGGCTTAGACACAGACATGATGAGGATTAGGTTACCAGTGTAACCATTTGATGTCTGAGTACCTGTGCATGGGAAGGTTTAGCTGGAACTAGATGATTTCAAGGTCCTTCTCAACCCAAACCATTCTATGATTCTTTAATACAGCCATAACCTCTTTATTCAGAGAAATTACTTGGCTTTCTGAGTTCATATTCTAGTTCCAGTTAAACCTTCCAAATCTGATGGGTTTTTATAAGTGCTCTTTTAATCTTTGTCTTGTTCTTAGTTGCAGCTGTTCATGGTTGATATCTCCTCTGGATGCAGGTAATTCCTCCCTATAATGGTTTTGGCATCCCTGAAGACTCTCTCCAGAACTGCCTCAGTCTGTTTCCAAAGCCTCCACGGAAAGATATCATTAAGATGCTGGAGAATAATCTCAAGATCCTGCGGTACCAGGTGGCCCTGGTAAGAGCTTTCCTTGGTGGAATAGTGCCAGGAGGATGGGAGGAGCAGCCTGCCCAGACAAGGCTGTTGGCAAACTCTCCTTTGTGCCAGTGGGAAAAGAGAGCTCCCCGAGCCAACGCGAGTGTCCCAGGCGGGATGCCGTGGGGTTATTGTGTGCTTGCTGTGACAATTGGCAGCTCACAAAACTAGAAAAAAAACAAAAAACAAAAAACCACAAGGCCAGAAAGTACAAACCAGACCTGCTACAAACCCACAGCCATTTATGGAAAAACTCCCTCTGCTGCTGCTATGTGACAGATGGCCCCGGCTGAACCAGAGGCACTGGGCACTGTGCCTCTGTCTGCCTGCCACCACTGCCACCAGCCAGAGCTCGATGTCTCTGCTGCTGCCTCCAGCACCTGTCCTTCTCCAGGCCGGGCCTGGATGCAGCAGCCAGCAAGGACCTGCCCTAGCAGAGCAGCCAAGTGCGGGTGTAGAAGCTGGAAAATCCACAAAAATGGTGTTTTCCACCCACAACAGCACCCAGGCCCTGGCCTTTGTGCCAGCTTTCCAGCTGGTTTATGCAAGGAGCCTCTGGCACATCCAGCAGCAGCGATGGCATTTCCTGTGCTGCCTGGTGCCTGCCCTCTCCAAACACTCCGGGTGAATAAGGGCTGGTTTCTATTCCCTATTGTGCAGGAGTTCCCTAAAGGTCACAGCTGAGGAGTTAAGATCCACTTAACTTTGAACTAAGCAAGTAAACCCACTGGTGTGTCAGGGGAGTGACTTCCTGTGACTAAGAGCTGAAGCAACACCAGCCTCTCTCAGGCACTCAGCCTAATGAAAAATGTAATTTTAAATCTGAATTTTACAGCCACTCTGGGATGAATCATTCCATATAGGATATTCCTTTCTCTTGGATTACTCAGGCTGTGGAAAGACTGAATATACTTGGTAATTTCAGCCCAGATGAAGTTCACTTCAGCCCACTGCTTCAGTGGCTTGAGTAAAGCGAGTAACCTTTGAAATTCAGATCCTTAGTGCTGTCTAGGGCTTTATTACATTATGTCAGCACACCAAGTGCTTTGTTTAGTCAGCTATAAAAAAAAGCTCTGGGCTCTGGGTGCTTATGAGTGGGTTACTAGGTACTCCTAAGCACCCCAGAAAAGGAAAACCTGGTTCAAATGCTCTGTTCCAAACCCACTACCTTTCCTCTAGGAATCACCAGTGCCTGAGGACAAAAATCGTCGTTTCATCCTCTCTTACTTCCTCTCCGATGACACGATTGGCATCTATGAACCCCCAGTCAGAAACTCTGGCATCCCTGGAGGCAAATACCTAAAAAGGACCAAAGTTACCAAGCCAGGGTCAACTCCAGAGAATCCCATATACTATGAGCCCTCTGACTTCACCATCGGTTCTACAATTGAAGGTAAAATCCAGCCTAGGTTTATAATTCTCTGCTCTGATATGTAATTTATTGCATGGACAGCGCATACCCCTCCCTTCACTTGAAAGATCTGCTGCTTCTGGGTCTCGTCACATTTGAGTTTCCAGATCAGCAGCTGGTGTACATTGATACAACTTTGTTACCCTCACTGTGTGAACTCTTGAATCAGTGGAATTACTGTTACTTCAAGAAGTGAAACAAGTAGCAGAGCTGGCTCAAAGCTGAGCCCAGCCACAGGAGAGGAATCCCACTCCCTCCTGGATGAAGTAATCACTGTAACCCATGCTAAAACACAGGTAACACTACTTCTTTAATGCTTCTTCCCCAGTGTTTGGCCACAGGTTTGTTATCACTGATGCTGATGAATATGTGCTGAATTATTTGGAGAGAAATGCAGAGAGTTTCCCTGCAGCAACACTGCAATCCATAAGGGACCATTTCCACCCACGGCAGGTGGTAGTAGAGACTGCCAGCAGGTAGGCTACAAAGAATGGGGTGGTGGGGCTGAATAAGACTCAGAGTTGACAGCTAAGGGCATTTTCAGCAGCCTCCCTGGGCTCCAGCCTCCTGCTCTGCTGGTGGTTCAGCTCCAAGAGGCTGTGTTTGGCACATACAGAGGGTGTGACGTGTGTACAGTAAAATGTTGTGGCTGCTGCTGGCGCCAAAACCATGTGGGACAGCTCTGGCTCAGCAGCAGAGACAGAGAAGTGGTCACAGCACCAAGCCTGAGTTCAAGAAGGATTTGGACTTTCAGCCAAATCATAGAATCACAAAATAGCTTGGGTTGGAAGGACCTTAAAGATCATCTCATTCCAACCCTTGCCATGAGCAGGAACACCTTCCACTAGACCAGGTTGCCCTGTCCAACCTGATCTTAAACACTTCCAGGAATGGGGGGCACATCATTTCCCAAAAGGCATCAGTTCACTGGAACAGATGCTGCCATCTTGAGCTGCTGGATGGTTGCAGGCTCAGCAGGTGGTGGGGGGAGTATTTTTTTGGGCATTTATTCCTTCTTTGCTTATCAGCTCATCAGAGCCTAGACCACATCTTCTTTTTTAGCTGTCTGGACCCAGTTTGTGTGACCCAGTAACAACGCTGTGACCTCAGAACATGGTTTGGAGGCACTTATATCATGGCTCTTGTTGAAAGTCATTTCCCACAGTTTCTGACTCCGTGGAGCACACAAGGAAATGCTCCGTGTTCACACAAGTGTCACAGCAAGTCTGCCAGAATGAGTTTCTACATGAAATCCTGTTATTCCTTCCTTCTGCAGTGGCTTCCCCAGGAAGGACCTGGATGATTTAATTGTGGAGGTTCAGAAAGAGCTGAAGCTCCACCACGAGCCCTTCAACACCAGGAAGTTTCATGAGGCGTTTCATCATTTTGACACGGAGGGCTCTGGTTTCCTGGATAAAACAAGATTTTTAAACGTTTGTGACAGGTTCCATGTGCCGACCAGCACCATTCTTCTTAAAAAGGTCAGATGGAAGGGGTGCTGTGCATGTGGAATTCCCCTCCTTTAGCTCTTCCAAAAGATCTCCTCTAAAAACCAACCCTAACCAGCTGCTCTAGCCTACAAAGGAGAACAACTTCAAGAAAAGGGCAAGAGTCCCAGTTCAGAAAAACTTCTGAGCCCGTGTCTTAGAGGAGATAAAAATTGCTGTCCTCTAAGGGAAGAAATGTTATCCAGGTTGCCCCCCGTGTTTGGCTGCACTGCTGTGTGTGAAAATTCCTGCTGGTTCAGGTCTTGGATGAGTAGAAGAGGTTGTGTATGGTGATAGAGATCAGGGATTGTGATAGGGATCAGGGACAGGCTCCTGCAGAGCTTGGAGTGTCTGTGAGGGCTTAATCACAGCTGGGATTGAGTAGAAGCAACACTGAGGTGTTCAGGGAATGTGCCTTAGGAAAGCTTAGAGACACTCTGGATTTAACAGTGACTGAATTGAAGATCTAAGAACTAAGTATTGTCCCCCAAAATAATAATAATAATAATAATAATAGTAATAATAATAATAATGATCCCTTGGCTAACACTTGCTGGGCACTATGAACAAGAAACAGCACATGGAGATCAGAGTCTGCAAAGCAGAAAATCTGAGGGAAACTGGGGGGAAAATTCCTGCAGTGAGGATGGAGGAGGATCCTTTCAGGACTACAACTGGCAAGGATGTTTCCTCAGCATCATGTGATAGTGGCCAGTAAAGTGGGACTCAGAATTTAGAGAAATCTAAAATCCAGAGGGAGTATTTCCCTTGCTAAAATAAAAACTTTTCTAGAGCAGTGATGTGAGCATCACAGCCATGGTAAGAAAGGTGCACGGGCAGGGGATTTGTATCTCTGAATGTGGGATGAATAAAGGCCCTGACCAGCACCCAGGGCTTTGCTGTACCAGAGGTCACCAGAGCTCACTCTGCCCTGAGGAATTCACGGAGTGGTGACAGTCCCTGCTCCACTCTGAGAATGGGAGAGAAGTAACATTCCTAAAATTATGTGGACAACCTGTGACAATTGATGTTAAAACTCCCACATTTGAGCCCCAGTCTAGGACCTGTACAGTAAAAACATCCATCTTCTCTCCTGAAATCTTAATCTCAGTGTTCCCAGAGCCCTGGGAAGCGTGGCAGGGCTATAAATTAAACATATGGCAGAGAGTTCACTGCTTGGAGAAGAGCACAGCTGTCAGTCACAGGGCAAACCCCAGTGAATCTGTCTCCAGGTGACAAGGGGAAGAAGAATCCTTTCAAGGAATTGTGATATTAGAACTTTTCCATCTCGCTGGGTGTCAGAAGGAGATTAGTTATGCAATTAAAGAAACAAAAGCCCTCTTTCTTTTCCTGAAGCACACAAAGGCTGTGGCTCTGTAACACAGTGCAGGGTCAGGCACGGGACACCAGGACCGGTTCATCAGTGGGGCTGTCACTGAGCTCCCCTGAGCTCTCCTTATCTGTGTCTCCTCTTTATGCCATGTGACACCAGGGGACAGTAACTGTTCACATACACTGCCCCACCCCATTTTTGGGCAGGGATTTCTGTAAGATTTCCTGTGGCCGATCTCAGTCTGTGGCCATGCTTTGTATGTTTATGGCTCTGTTGCCACTCTGGTGAGGCCCAGAAGGAAATCAGGATTAAACTCAAACATTTTAACTCTTCTTGCACAGATTAGTGTCATCTATAGGCATTCAGGGTTGGACTTGTACCTTTAGATCATCAAGCCCAACCTTTAGATCATCAAGTCAAACCCTTAAATAGTTGGACTCGATGATCTAAAGGTGGGACTTGATGATCTTGCAGGTCTTTTCCATCCTTAATGGTTCTATAGTTTTAAGTTTACCTGTGATTCAGGACTGCCAGGATGAGGGAATCCACATGGGGGAATAGGATCTCCTGCTCTGTCCCACAAGGAGAACCTCTGGGCACTTTCCCCCCAAAACAACCCCAATTTTTGCAGCTTTTCCCAACTCTTTATGGTGTTTTTTGTCTCCACAGCTGATTGACTACTGTTCCTGTGGAGAAGACAAGGTAAACTACCGTGACTTCCTTCTAGCCTTCCCTAGTAATCTTTTCTCAGAAGCTGAAGGACAGGACCAGCAATTGAATTCTCAGCTGACTTGAAGACATTGTACTTCAAAAAGGATGTTCTGGTTTTTACCATTGCTTCACTCTCTCCGCCTTTCACAGACCCAACTGATTCCACCCTCACTTTAACTTTTTTCCCTTCCTAACCTCTCCCTGCCCTTTTAAGCCACAATCAAACTCAACCTTACAACTGCTGGATGTTGAAATGAAACTTAAAGGAGGAAAAAAAAATCTGAGAACCAAAGTCAGGTTCTTCTGTTGTTTTCTCAACCTTTTAGTGCAGTACTTTAGAGAACTAAAGCACTCTGGAGCCTGGAGTGAAAACTACTCCAGGTTTCTCTCAGATGGGCCTTTCACCTTCAAGTAGTGAAGACTGCCAGTTTAAATTGTTATTAAAATTGCAATAAAAATGTAGTTGCTATAAAAGTGTTAAAAAGTCTGTTTTAAATCTGTTTTAAATAGGATGGCTGGAATAGCTAACGATTAAAATAAGGGTCGGGTGGAAACCCACAAAGCGTGATTCTGGGGCTACTCAAAATAGGGTGGTGAGTTCAATTACCTGGAGGTAACAGGGGTCTGGGCACAAACCTGCTGACAGCAGCTCTGCATTTTTTTTAAAAAAGTTGGGGGAATGGTTTTAGGACTGAGATCCCATTTAAACCCACCTTACCCACCTGTCATCTCACCAGACAGGTCTCCAAGGAAAAGGGAACACAGGCAGTTGGCATAGCAATGGAGTTATGACACTCGTGCTCCTCTCAGAGCCACATTACTCATCTCCCCATGAAGGAAAGGTGGCAGGAGCCTTCTCACCCCCAGTGACACCTGCCAGGTGTTGCCATGGAGCACTTAAAAAAGGCAGCTGTCATGCACTCAGAGAACAAAGCTCTTTGGAACAAAATGCTGCTTTAAATCGGCCTTTGTGCTGTGCATTCCCATTTCCCCTCAGACAGCTGAGAGTCTCCATGTGCCAGCTCCCTCCTGTCTCCCCTTGTTTGGAAAGGTCACTGCTCTTCCCTTCTGGGCCCGATTTGGGCTGCTGCTCACCCTGACCAAGGATCACTCCAGGGACCTCTGGTCCACCTCGGTCGCGTGTGGGCAAGGAAGACACCCGTCCCCCCACCTCGGATTTCAAGAGACCAAGAACTTACAGATGGAATTACTGGAGCTGTAGAAAGTCAGAAATTACTTTCTGCACAGGCTACGAAACCGTAACCTCACCCTCAGCCAAGTGATGTCGTGTGCCTGGGGCCAGCCGCACAAGACACACAGTAGAGCTCACCAAAAACATGCGCCTAAACCACATCAGATAAATCATCTCCCACAAATACCCTCATCCTCCACTCCCTCTGATGAAAGCAAGCACAAATAATGAACTCTGGAGCAGCTGCCCGTGCTGTGGACATGGGAAATGTGTGAAGATGAATCCCAGCTGCAAGGGTTTGGAGTGATAGGACAAGGGGGAATGGCTTTAAACTGAAAGAGAGTAGATTTAGATTGAATATTGGGGAAAAAATTCTTCCCTGTGAGGGTGGAGAGGCCCTGGCACAGGGTGCCCAGAAAAGCTGTGGCTGCCCCTGGATCCCTGGGAGCGTTCAAGGCCAGGCTGGATGGGGCTTGGAGCAACCTGGGATAGTGGAAGGTGTCCCTGCCACGTGCACAGCTTAGCAATAATAAAGCATCAGTGGAAACAGCACTGGAAGAATCTATGCCTTTTATTTATTTATTTCAGAAAAATACTTCTGCTGAGTTTATCACAAAAGTCACTGAACAACAAACAACAACAAACAAAATCCGTACAAAAACTGAAGTGACAGAAAGAATGAAACAAACGGGAAAAAATACCAGAGACTGTTAATTCCCCCATCCCCTCCAAAATCAGGAAATTTGCACTAAAGCATAAATATGGAAGAACAGAAATTTTCCTCAAGTTCCTTTGTTGAAGTTTGATCAGTCGAGTTCAACATTTTCGAGGAAAAACTGCACATCTCTGCCTGGCTTTTCCAACAGCCGTTCTTCCCAGAAAAACTCCACACGCAGCCCCGAGAAGGAGGAACATACTTCACAGCTGGGCATGAAACCTACTAAACCAACCTTTCACGCCCCATGAAGTTTCCTGGAAGGCTGCAAATCAAACCCCATCATCTCCATCCACTGTTGACAATTTGGGGTCCATCTACCAAAGGCAAGAGCCTGAGGCTGCTGTAAATCCCCAGGCACTGCAGCAAGGGCAGAGTGGCTCCAAGCTTCCAGAGTCACTTGGAGGAAAAGAAGAGACATCCCAGAGTGGCCACTCTTCCCTCCTACCAGGAAGCCTACCAAAAATACCTTTTAAAACAGTGAGTTGAGGGTAAGGGGACCTACAGGGGAACTGGAACTTGGCTACTACTAACCCAAACATGGTGAGTAAGAAGAAAGAAACCTAAACAACAACAACGAGAAGACAAAACGCGACTGTAATGCCCCACAACATAATAGTCACTCAAAAACTGTATGTGAAATGCTACATCTGTTCTTCCACCACCCCTTTCTCTTCCCAAGCCCATACTCCAATGACCTAAGACAAGAAGAGAGAACTAGTGCTGGTATTTCACAGCTCTTCTAGGCTAGGACAGGAAAACACTACACTTCACCCCCAAAACCACAGGCTACTCAATTCCTGGCTTTGTTAGGTTGGATAGTGGACACAGACTACTAAAGCAGCCTCATGCCCATGGGAAGGGTGCAAGGGATCGTGTCCCACTGGAAATTTTGGATAATCTCCATCACCACCTGCACTGTGGTGGACAAGAGCTCCTGTTCGGGGTTGGGCCTTGGTGTTGGATTAAAAGCTGGATTTTGATGAGTTTCGAGGTGTTTTCCAACCTCATCCAATGATTCCATGATGTTTTCTGCAGATGACACAGGGCTTGACAAGATGGGGCATGAGAAGAGCATCCACTAAAGGGAAATGAGCTCGTGGCATTTCATAGGCAGAGCGGCCAAGGACAGACTGACCACTAAGGGCTTGCAATGGAAATGCTCCAAGAAAAAGCTCTTTGGGCTGAAATGAAGGCTGAATCTGCTGAGAAATGACATGGACACGGGAGCAGTTACTGCGGGCTTGCAGCCCAGGGATTGTGCTTGCACTACAACACAGATATAGGAGCAGCCCATGGCAGCCCCTCTGATGGAGAGGGAATTGCAAACCTCCCAGATGACAGCGGATTATCGCCTCACAGCAAAGGCTCAGCTCAAAAAAACCCAACCTGCCAGGTTTGGGTCAAACAGAAGGATGGG
>VYZQ01063310.1:30642-42775 GCA_013400655.1 Mystacornis crossleyi
TTGCTAAAAAGACTTTACTGGCTTAGAAGATTGGACTTGACTTCCAAATGCAGAGTGTTGAGAATAGTTTCAGAAATCCCAGCTTTTTCTAGCAAGCTCACAGCCCGAATAAAGCCCCCTACTGTGCCTTTTTTTAAGGCAAAACATAACTGTGTCCCATCATCAGAGCTTTTCATAACTGCTTTCACTGTAAGCAATGAAAACACAAAAATCTCTGTTAAATGCAACACCCTTCTTAGCCTCAGATTAAGCAGTGATACTTGAGTTTCTTCAGATGTTCAACTTGTAAAGGAACAGTCACCTTAAGGGGTCTTCAAGGGATTGATTAAAAAAGAATTTACTGCTTAAATTCAATCTTTTCACATTTAGCATTAAACATAAGAGTAAATATACCCTGTGCATCCTCACAGAAAAGAATCAGAGGATTCCAAGTGCCACAAACTGATTTTCCCTAAAACTGCTAAAAAAAAAAAACCCACACACAACCAAAAACAAAATGCATACTGCTTTATGCTGTCTAATTTTCATTAATTTAAGAAAAACACACAAATATTCTGGACCATACTGTCAGACTGTAAGCCAGACCCTTTAAATTCACAGACTGTGGCCAGATTTAGTCTGCCAACATATTTAAAGCATCAATAATCAGAAAAAAAGCTATTTCTTTCCTCATCTCCTCACAACTATATAAGGGGAGAGAGCAACTGGTGGCCATGTAGGGAGAAATATATATCCTTTAATTAAAGGAAGATGAAGAAGTACGTGCATTGACAATGCAGGTTGATGCCCATGTAGCCCAGCAAACAGAAAGTGGGTTTGCAGTGAAACAACAGGTTACTGAGATGACTGATAGTGCTGACAAGTGTTACTGCACATGCTCACACAAATGAAGGGATGATCCCAAATAAGGTCAGTGACAAGGAAAGGAAGTACAAGACAGTAAAGCAGAAGAAAAAAGATTTTATTCAGAGACAGAGGAAATCTCCTGTCCTTCAGCTCTTCCTTACCCTGGAACTCCATCTTCTTCTTGTGAAAGAGAAGAAAAAAGAGGAGATATGCTCCTTTCCCCAGCAAGATTGAGCTTTCTTTACTGTCTGGTTCATCCTCCTCAGAAACTCGTTATGATTCATTCCCTGCAGACTCGAGTCTGTGCTGCTCAGCTGCCAGACTGGCTTGGACGGGGGTATACTCTGCTCTCTCTCCTCCACCAGCTTTGCACAAGGTTAAGCAAGGGCCCATGGGAGGCCCCTTTATAGGTGCTCCTTCCTCAAAGGATGAAGCTGGTATTCATCCATTTTACTGAAGCTCTAATCACCCCTTAGCTTGTCCAGGATGGTGTTATGCTGTTATTAGTCCAGGTACAGTTCCTCTCTGAAGCTGGGGGCACAAATAAACCACCCCACAAGCAGAGCTTGCCTTAACTTTCCTGATTGGGAATGAAAGGCTTTTTCTGATCCTCTTTGACTATGTTCAGATGGTTAAATTAAAGAAGTGCTAGAGCCCTAGACATCCACACTCTTCCTTAAGTCCCAGGCACTACCTCAGCGAGTTCTCTCCAAGCTAAATCTGCCAGGGAGGGTGGTAACTGTAAGTGGTGTGGACATGAGCCAGCCAGAGCCATTTGGACTTGGGTCAATCCCTGGCCCTTTTTAATTAAGCAATATAAATTCAGTCTTA
Source organism: Mystacornis crossleyi (assembly GCA_013400655.1). NCBI lineage: Eukaryota > Metazoa > Chordata > Aves > Passeriformes > Timaliidae > Mystacornis > Mystacornis crossleyi. The sequence goes on from VYZQ01063310.1 coordinate 32,320, forward strand.
TGTTCCTGAACAACTAGGAGGAGTTTAAGGTGGGAGAAGGATATCAATGCCAAACTGAAGGTGGACAGTTCTTACTCACAATTCTGACTTGCCATCTGTTAATGAGAAGAAGAGACTGGCTTTCCTTTTGAAGTTACTTGAAGATCTCCACTGTAGGCTTCTTGATGCAGATTTATGGTCATCTACAAGGACTGAATGGCACCCAACATTCTTGACCTGTTTGACTGTGAATTTAATAAGCTATTGGAAGAAAAACGCAAATTAATACTGAACCTATAGTACCTTCTTCTATAGTTTGTACCACCCAGGACATGGTGTCTTATGCAAAGATTTACACAGCTTAAGATCCATAGAAGCATACATTCTGTGTTTTAAAAGTTGTGCTGTAAAACAGTTTGGAGGGGGATATTACATTTCCTCTCACCAGCAGTTGCTGTGGCAACTACACAGGCTGTTTCAGTTTAGATTGAGGGCCACCCTCAGGAGCCAACTCCTGTGCCATCATCTCTCCCGCAGGTGAGCCGCAGGTGTTAGCCCAGGCAGCTGCAGCACACGCAGGGCTCCACACACCCATGGAGGTCCAAAGCATCAAGGACTGCCTGACAGGCTGCTCACAGGGCATCCACGTGACAGCAGGAAGGCACGAGGCCCTGGACACTCAGCCTAAGGTCACCCTGGAGGCCACTTTTTCAGAGCTATGCAGTGACAGCTGGTAGACTCAGGGGAGCATGGGAGCACCTTCATTTATAATAGCAATGCAATGTTTACAAGGCTATCTCACCTTTAGCAAGATAGCTATAAATGGAATAAATTGGGAGAAGCTAGACTCTAGAATATAACTCTCTTATATGTCCTTGGAAAGAAACACTTCTAGAAATAGATGTTTTTCATGAAAATGTCTGTAAATTTCAGATCTATTTGCTCCTCAATTGATAAATAGCTTCAACAGTTTCTAAATTCTGCTTGCCTGTAGGACTCCCTATCACTAACCTGTCTAAATGTCTAAACCTTTAATCCCTTTATTATTTACTTTATAATTTCTTTTGTCATTCTGGTTTTTCATCTCCCTCTGAGAATAAGTGGGAGAGAGAGCATCCCACACTATTCATGTATCATCCATATAGCCCCTGAAAAAAATTCACCTGAATGTACTAACATCACTTTCTGACTTACTTTTGTTCCAACTTCAGCAGGTTCCACCCCCAAATACTTAACCTACATATATGACTACAAGGGCTTAGTATCTATCTTCTCCTCATTTTCTGTCTTAAATCTATCAGCAGGTGCTCTTTTTGGCAGCCAACCGAGACCATAGTTACTCCAGACAGGCACTGAAGTGCAAGGGGAAAGAACTTCAGAAAACGTAACAAACCCCTGTTTCACTGTTTCTCCTGATACTTTTTAAAAAGATTTTAACCCAGACTGCACAATGTACAGCTTACTTCTGCTTTGGTTATAAGGTCCTAAATTTCTACCTCCACTTTCATTCAGATGGCAGCTGGCACAACTGGAATAAAATCATTCTCATCCAGCATCCAAGAGAAACTTAGTAGCCCTTACATGAAATGTAGTAACCCTGGAGTTAAACTACCATGATATTCACCTTCATATTCCTGTGTTCAATTATTTTTTTTCTCATTGTGCTTAAGGACTTTTTTTTTTTTTNTTTTTTTAATGAGAGCACCATGTTTATGTAGCTATCTTGAGGAACCCCTTAGAGAGTGTTTTCATCAATGGTGTGCAGCAGTGGTCAAAGTCAACATCCATGATGTCGAAATACTAGGAAAACCAATGTCTTCAAAGACATACTTTCACAGAAAACTTTCAGTCAGGAGAGAATATTTTCTGTGGCATGCGAATCACTGGATTCATCTCCATTTCATGTCAGTAATGCTTCAGATATATCATTTCATTTAAACTGCAAAGACGAATCAAAATGAGGAAAGACACTAGAACAGAAAATCACAATTACTCTATTCCACTACTTTGGTGCAAATTTATTCTACCATGAGTAACTTAATTTATTTTACCCAGATATGTATTACACAGGAAACGACAACAGCTTAATTTTTTTTCTCATATTTTCACTATTCCACAAACATTATCAGAGTTTAAAGTACAGTTTGAAAATCAAATAAGATCACCTTCAAAAAATGTGGCTCTTCCATACAAACACTACATAATGACTCATCTGCTGTAAGATAACCCCGTACTGCTTTCAGATGCCCTGTTCCATGGAAGAGTCCATGCTACAAGTTTCAAAGGTAAGAGAACTCATCTCTGCCATATTTCAAAACTTTGTGTATATAGCCAGAGCTCAACACTTCAGAACACAGGGTTTAGTAACACATAGTCACTGGCTCTGCTGCTTATGTCCCTGGTCAGCAGAAACCCTGGAGTATGTCACACTGAAGTGGCATGTTACAATCCTTTCATACAACAAAGTCTCTAAACTGGGCTATCAAAAGTGAGCTCGAAGGTGAACAAGGTGAATCAAAAGTGAGCAAGATCCAAACCGCAGGTTTACTCTGAGGTTATGGACGTATGGGGCATGCCTTGCATCCACACAGGTTTTGCAGTTCTCTGGGATCTCTTCTGCAGGCTTCCATGGCCACAAGCTTCAAGAAGATACATAGCACTTAAGCCAGGACCTGGAACCAACTCCCTACTAACTCAAATAAGAAATGCCCAGCACTATTATCCAGAAAACTTCCCTGGAAGCTGAGGAGTCTTGCTTTAACAGCAGAATCTCACACAAATAATTTTATCCTCAAGCAAGTATTGTCCCCAAATGATCCTCAAAACAAATGAAAAGGATAGCATTTGTTCTTAGGTCTTCTAAATCCTCTAGCTGATTTTACTGTCTTTTCCTAATCAATCACAATTGCTTTACACCCTCTGCATTTCTCTATTCTGCTATTGTTCTGCTACTGTAAATTAGCAGAATGTGGGAAAACAATAATGTGTACAGCTCATGCCCAAAAAACAAAGGCTAGTCCATCAGCCCAGCCTTTATCCATCCTAAATACCTATTATATCATTAATAAAATAAGCCTGTGCAGTTGTTATGCTCATAGTCACTAGCTAATTATTTAAAGTGGCGGAGAGGACAGATATTAAAAATATCTGAAAGAAATACAGTTAAGGGCTAATTTTCCTCAAAGACCCTATGCAAAGTAAAAAGGTGAGATGCTTGCAAAAGGAGAAGGTGAAAAAAACTCAGAGAGACATGAGAGGCTATAATGGAGACGACAGAGTTTGGAATGGATCAAGGTCATATTCATAGAGATAATAAATGTCTGAGTAAAGCCGGGTGACTAGTAAATGTTGGTTATGAAACAGATTTTTTAAGGCAGAAAGTCTCCTTCACACGGGGACAAACATTAAAAAAAAAAAAGGATTTAAAACAGCAAGGGACTAGGAAGAACTCTCTCAGAGGTGCAAAGCTTTACAAATTTTAATCCACCTGTTGATGCTACTTTAAAACATGGATTTTAGTGAAAGAGTCCAAGTCACAAAATTGCACCTGGGTTTTAGACATCCTAAAGGTAGTTCACATCTGAGGTCTTGGGTTGAACTCCTAGTGGGATAATCTGCCTACATCACACTTAGGTTCAGTTTCTCAGGAACTATTAGCTGTCTGGGTCTGACTTGCAATTTCCAGTTCCAAGAAAATCAGAACCGTAAAGTGGCTCTTTGTGTCATCAGTACTACAAATTAATAGGGACTACTATTAATTCAATCCTCATTAAAATATTCCTGATTGGTTATTCTATAAGATACGACTGTATTAATGATTTAGCTGATTTTTTTAAGCATTTCCCTGTGCTATAATTTTTCCACATCTTTTCCCACACCTTTTTTTTTCCATTTATTTTCCACTATGTTTTGCACTGGTAGTTCCTCTTCCTCTCAGTCAATGTCAATAAATGTACCTCTACATCAATGAGTGATATGTGTAGAAACTACTGAGCAATGGTAATGCTCCATAGTACACTTCTTTAATGAGAAACATGAACTGGGAACTGTTTCACCTGGACGTTTTGTTTGATTGTAGAGGGACATGCTTAGAAATACATTTACTGAAAGAGTAACAAGTCTGGCAAACTTGCCATCTTTAAATTAACATTTTTGTCTCAAACTTCATTAAAAGGCAATGAAATTCCTGTATGTCTCCTTTGCTAGCATTGGTGAGAAGCAAGAGATTTATATGTAAACAGAAGTCTGCTTCTTTTATATGCAAGCTCTCTCTCCTGTTCAAACCATTCAACAGTGGTACAAAATTCTAGTTTTCAGTCACACTAGAGCTTAACTCTTTAAAAGCTTCTTCAAGGGAGTAATATTCCACTTCTTCCCTCAAGAGAAAGGACATTGTGAAAACATGCCCTTTTCAGGAGATACTTCCTTATCCCATAGGCCGAGAAAATCCATAGAAATTAACTTCTTTTAGCAGGACGAAAGCAGTGTATGCAAAGGGACGTGTCAGCTGCTGCTTCATTTTTGTCCTCCAAAGCCAAAGATATCCTGTACCCTCAGCAAAGGCAAGTTATATTGCACAGGAACCAAGATGACAGAAATGTCCAGGATTTCAAAACAGTTCAAGGAAGGAAAAGGCACCATGAAAGAAGTGCTTTTCACCTGAAAAGCTCTCCATAAACAGTAATCACAAACGTGGAGAGGAATAGCAGTGTTAACCTCTGTTTTTCAACAGAAGAACCAAGGAGTACGCACGGAAAGTGCAAACCCCTCCACATCCTTTCCACACAGCACGTGGTTATGTAGACCTTGCTGCCATGCAAAGTTTTTTGATGCCCACAATAGAAATGCTGTTTGATAACTAAAGTTGTGTAGCTCTCTCAGAAGCTACTACACACAGTGACCTGAATACAAGCTCTGACTTCAGACAGCCCAGTGACAGCTGAAAACTGGGAGGACAGATTAGGGGAAGGGTCAAACCCAAAGATTTGCCCATGTCTTGCATTTTTTCTTACACCAACTGATGACCAGAGGTGGAAACAGGACATGCTCAACAGCTAAAGCAAGTCAAGACATGCTCAAAGGCTAAGGCACAAGTCCTGCATATTCTGTATCTTTACTATGGTCTTATCTTTCCAGATCACAAAGCCATACACAAAAAAACATGGATTACATTATGAATTTTCAGTGAAAAGCAAAGTATATTCCTCTCTCAGCTCAGTAAAATACAGGCCTTTCGGGAATCTCCTCAGAACATTGTTTTTCATAAAGGATTACAGTTCATTTGTATCACTGTCCTCGAGCAAAAGCCAAAAAACGCCAATGGAATTAAAATATTTAACCTTGGTTTCATTCTACTGTCTGATAGGACCAGGTTCATTTTAGTGCCATAAAAAATGAAGCCAAGTAATTTCCAAGACAGTGCCCACTCCATGCAAGCACAGAACTTGTTCAGTGCAGTTCCTCATGCTCTTTCCAGTTGAAAGTCAAATAAGCAGATGTCAGAGTGAAAAGACAGAATACAGACATTAAAATTAGACTATCAATTTCTGCCAGCAACTGTGTGCTACCTATTGTCATTTGACCCACACAACTGTGCAATATTAACTCAAAAACTATTAAAAATTTGATTATGTTCACCACAGTATGGTACCTAAACTAGTGCATTGAATTTTACTGCAGAAGATGCTATTAATCTGGCTTGAATATCACTGCAGATATTATTATTCTGACTCCTCGATGCTGTTTCATCAGCAACTGTTATACTTTCCTTGCTACTATTTAACGTGAGTGCTTCTAACAGTATATGCTACAAATACACCAAACCTGCATTCCACCAATCTGTTTACACGCCTTTCACTTAATGTTTTTTGCCATTTTGCCTTCACAAAGTTCTTCTTCAGAGTCAGTGTGCTCCTGTTTTGGATAACAACTTTGGTAATTATTCACACGCTATTTATCTTTGCTGCAGAGTATATTAAGAAGAATATACTACTTACATTTTGTTTGCGATGTGTTCAGTCTATCATGGTACCAAACACCATCAGTTCCCTTTGCAATTATTATTTTCAGTACTGCTGGGTGGATCCACTGTAAGGATCCACTTCAAGAACACAATAAATATTTTTTAACAGCCAGTCTGAAGATGAATATACACTTTTGAACACTTTATTATATGGTCTCCAATAAAAAGATTTTCTTCACAGCTTCATGTGGTATTACAATAGAAGAACACTGCAAGAAGGGGGCTCTTTCTGAACTAAACTTGGGTGCAGTCCTATAAAGTTTATTTCCAGGTAAACTGCTCTTCTACTATAAACACATAAACACTCCTTCGGTGCAGTGGCAAGCATCTCTTGGATACATTAACTGTACATCAAGCCTCGTGCTACACCTCAGCAATTTTTTTTCACAACAGAGATTGTAAAATTTTATGATCATTCAATGTTTTGTTACTCAGTAAACGGTTCAGTAAACTAGTAATTTATCTTTGAAAAGCTATCATTCACTGAAATGCAAAAAAACAAACAAAAGGGCCAACAGCACACTTGTGTAATGTTCAGACATTGCCTGCAATTTCTAACAAGCAGGAAGGGAAGGCATAGGTAATAGTGTGTCCAAAATCACAAAAGCCATCTAAACCAGAAGTAGATATAGAAACAAATCACTATTCCCAATGCAACAAGATCATCCTTGACTGAATGAAACATGCTCCAGCAGGACTCACTGTTTACAGGCACTTTTGGCAAACATCTGTAAATATTCAGAGTTTAATTTGCACACAGCCACTTCATTTATCCATCTGGAATCCAGATTCAGAGCATTTTATCCTACATGTTGATTGTTCCTATGAAAACCTCAGTTGTGACCCCACCAGTAACAAAATCCCCCCTCAGAATCAATGTTATGGCCCGATTCCCATTTCTTTAGATTTAGGAAGTCCTCTTGAAAAGTTGGTTTCCAATTTCAAGCAACTCTCTCATCTCCAGATTATATTTTCACAGGCATTTCCTAGACAGAAAATCCTTACAAAGGGACAAATTCTGAATGTTTAAATCCCTCCTTTTTAAAATTTGAACTCAGTAGGAATTTTAGCTTAAAATTAATATACTTAACATAATCCGAGAAGGTTAAGTAGAATAAACATGAAGCTGAAACGAAAAATGCATACACATAAATATTTAAACCTATGATATCTGTAAATACATTTTTTGTATTTTCCTTAAGCCTAAATCATCCTTTTTATATTTGAATTCATTTATAAATGGCCTGTTATTAGCAGACATTGAACTAGGTGCAAACATTTTATTACAGTAGGGAGATGCATGAGCAGGCATAAATTTCACCCCTTAATAAGTAGAGTGTGCAATTTAATTTGATCAAGAATAATTAAATTTGTATAAATTCAGGAAATGTATTCCATAGAGGACAAAACTTCAATAGGTGTAATACATGTAAATAGGCAGTTTTATATTTGAGCAAGAGAAACAGACCATGGCTCAATTCCTATAATAGGAATTACAGTGCTTAAGCAGTCAGAGCTGCTTTTCAGACCTACATAAGAGAAACTTCAAGGACCTAATCCCACAGGTCTTGATCCCAGCTCTTACTGTCTTTGTCTTTTGGTGGGAGGTTTGTTTTCTATGAGTAAGGAAAGCAGTGGGGAGGCAAAATTTTATCAGAATTCAGATAAAGACACATACATAATATATATTTTATGGGCAGGACACAAGCTTCCATATCAAACAGATCCTCACATGGCTGTGCTTAGAAACTTTTTCAAAATTGTTAGCAACCATGAAATACCAGCCAAACTATTTTAGGGAGAAGGAAATTAACATGGGACTATGCAGAGATTCCAGTTCAGCCACAGCCTGGATTTCAGACGTATTGCTTTTTAAATAGGTTTTGCATTTGAAATTGACGTGAGATTGATACTAATTTCCTAAACTAAATCCTCCATCAGTAATATATTTATAGTAATGCCAATTGCTATCTACTCTCCTGTCAACATCCCTGACTGTGTTGCAGAGATGCTTCTCCTTGGAAGTGAATGGAGAGGAAACATGATCCATCCTCTGTTGGGTTGCCACCAGGAGTGAAATGTGATAGCAATTCCCGCCATGGGTGCATCTAGTACTCCAGCCAACACGCCTCCCGTGGGCACCCAAACACTTGTTATTTGGTTAAAAAAAATCTATTCACTTGCTGGACTTGCTTCAAAAAGCAACCAGAGATAATCTCCTTCCCCACTTCTCCTCAGACCCCAAACTCTCCCCATGGCTTTGCCATTCCCTAGCTGAAGATACCCAGTTTGGAGCCTGGGGATGATAGTGGGAAAGCCATGAGGACAGTATCTTAATATAACAAGCCCTGGTTCAGGGCTTATGGTTTGGAGCACTTTTTAACTATTTGTGAGAAAAAGTCCCTTTGGTTTTGCACTTTTTAAAGTCCTCTCTGTGTGTATGACAAGCAAGGAAGGGCAGAGTTAGACAGAAATAATTGGAAAAGCAAGTAAGGCCCAGGGAACCTGACACATGGCAAACATTTTCATGAGGGACAGGACGCTGCAGATATGTGGGGCTTCATTAATTTTGGTACCATTAAACTCAGGAACACTCAAAAAAATTCAGTAGCTGAAAACACAGCCACACCTATTGATTCCCAGAGTTTTTCCCCTTATGAAGCAACGTAAAGAGGTAAATAATTGAAGCAATCAAATGCAGCTCCTCTATCAAGGATATCAAAATTTAAACCAAGGGGTTTCAGCCAACCATAAACCAAAGCCTCCTGATGCAACCCTGCCGGAGACTTACACGCAGCCCTTCTGTCTCCCCATCCTTCCCTGTCCTCTTGCCCCCCTCTCTGGAGCTCCGACCGGTGCCGGTCACCGGTGCAGGCGGGGCGAGGCCCCGGGGACGGCGGGGGAGCCCGGAAGAGGGTCCGCACATGGGGCGGGGGCTGCAGCCAGCGGTGCGGAGGAAACGCAAAGCAGAGAACATTTGGAAAGGAGCCACCCAACCCCGTTTCTGGAAATAGAGCAATTCTCGAAAGGGACAAAAAAAGTGCAGCAGGCCGAAAATAGCTAAATAAACTGCAATTACAGCCAGCGTTAGCTGCCTAACCTGCTGGATTTTCCGCACGGTTGGATCAGAGGCAGCTGCTCGCTCGTTTGATGCCTTTTGAGACAAAAAAAGTCCAGCGGCTCCCGAAAAGTTTGGCGGGCCAAGGGGGCCGGGGGCGGTAGAGGCACCTCGTGCCGCAGCGGGAATGGGGGTCTGCGGTCCCCGTGCCGCAGAGGGGGAGCCCCGCGACCCGGGGGCACCAGGCGAGGCCGAGCATCACGGCACCGGCTCCCTGCGCTCCCGCGGGCGACCCCAGCCAGAATGGAGATGATCTGCCGTCAGAGCAACAGCGCCTGTGACCGAGCTACCAGCTAATCCGGCCAAGCGGATTATTAGCCTTCTCAGACAGCCGCAGTTCAGCGCTCCCGGAACGGGCTGCCAGGACGGGGCGCGCAGCTCGGCTGGGCTCAGCGTCCCGGCTGCTCTGACGGGATCAAGTCGGAGAGGAGCAGAGCAGAGCAGCGCAGCCTGTGAGGGCGGGGAGCGAGACCGCGGACCTGGCCGGACGGGTCCCCCCGACCAGGGCCCCACTCCGAGCCCCCAGCCCGCTCCCCTCCCCCTGCCCACCCCGCTTGCTTAGACGTGCTCCCCCCACTCCTTCAGAAGAGGGGGTCAGCCTTCCTTGGGCCAGCCCAGCCCTTCGCAGGCAGGGTGGCTGCCGCTCTTATAGGGCCGCTCTTACCACGCAAACCCACTCGTCCCGTGCAGAGAGAGTAGGTAAGTGCGGCAAAGTCCCTGGGGAGGTGGAAAGCTGTGCTGCGGTGCCTGGCGCTCCGAGGGACACAACTCGGCTTCAGGGGCCGACGTCTTGACAGCCTGCCCTCCGCAAGGAAAGGCTACGAATCTTTAGGGGAGGACGAGGGTGTATGTGTGTGGCGAGGTATACACTTCACTGCCCGGTATGCAAACTGAAAGGTCTAGAAACCATCAGCCCCCTCTTCCCCTCCCCCGCCAAACCCCTTCCTCAGGAGTATTGCCTCTTGCCCAGAGCACCACGGCGCTGGAGCCGGTCCCCCGGGAGCTGGGGAGCCACAGCAGCGAGCAGGGCAGGCAGGGCCACGCCGCCGCTCCGCTCTCTCTCCGCGGTCACGGCCCCTGCGTGCGCCGCCCGGGCAGGCGGAGAGAGGGTCGCTAGGGGCTGCGAGAGGGTGGTCGGCCGTCCTGACCCTGTCTGGCCCATCCTGCCCGTGGGGGCACGCGGCTGGGAAGTGGCCCCCGGCTGGCTGCAGTACTGAGGGACGAGTGAAGCGAAGGGCACTTTGCGGGAGGCTGAGCGCAGCCTCCGGCGGGGCATTTCAGCCTCTTTGGTATGCTAAGTGGCTGCTTTTCACTGCTGCGGCAGCGGCGGGGGGGAA
>VYZQ01063310.1:44417-55728 GCA_013400655.1 Mystacornis crossleyi
GGGCAGGACGGGCGGGCTGCCCCGGGGCTGGCCGCCCAGCGCGCACCCCTGTCCCCCTCACCCGAAGTGCCCTGGCCCCTGAAATCTGTCCCTCCCCCAAGTGTGGCTCTTGCCCATCTGGGCCATGCCATGCTCTCAACGATCACGAATGACCAACGCAGTCGCGAACTGAATAAATCAGCCCGAGAGGGGTGTTTCTATCTGCAGCCTGTTGGCATCAGACCTAGAGAGTGTTCTGGTGAGGTATGGGGGTTGCCCAGGCAGAGGCAAGCACCGTACGTCTCATGGTGTGATGATGCCATGAACGGTGGAGTCCTGGGCCGGGACTGGGGTTCCCAGGTACCGCAAATCCCCAGAGAGGGAGTGCTAACACAACCCCACAAAGCACCTGCTGCACAGCCGAGTTAACAACACGGCCATGGGCAGACTGACCGGCTCCTGAGCAGCGCCAGTCAATGCTCTCCATAGGCCCACCCAGGGAGCGCTGCCCTTTCACCAGTCTTCCCTGGCCTCTGCCGCAGGGCTGCACCAGCCGATCCCAGAGCGTTTGCACCCACGCGTGGCAGTGGTGGCACTGGAAGAGCTGAAAGCTGATGCTCGTGTTCTCCCTCTTCCCTTCAGCAGCTGTTTGGATACTGGAAGATGTTGGGAGATAGGACAGAGAGTATGAACAAATGAGAGGAAATACTATGAGGTAGTAGTAAAAAGGAGCTGCTGAGAAGAGAGTGGAAGGAGAAAACAGGACAGTGAACAGCTCTCTCCTCTCCTCTCCTCTCCTCTCCTCTCCCCTCCTCTNTGGGAGATAGGACAGAGAGTATGAACAAATGAGAGGAAATACTATGAGGTAGTAGTAAAAGGGAGCTGCTGAGAAGAGAGTGGAAGGAGAGAGCAGGACAGTGAACAGCTCTCTCCTCTCCTCTCCTCTCCTCTCCTCTCCTCTCCCCTCCTCCTTTCACTGCCAAAATAATCTATATCCACCTTTATGATCATCTTTACCTCTCTGAATAAAGGTTTGTTCTTTGACCATTCTTTTTCCAGTATCAGAGTACAAACTGGAAGTACCAGGATGCTGTTTTCATCTATGGAATCTCTAATAATATTCACATTCCTTTAGACATGGTCAGATGTTAGTGTTTTCTCCTGAACCCATGGAAGCTGGCATTGCTCAAGGAAGTGTAAGACTAAAATATGAAAAATGCAGAGGTTTGTGTGTGTGTGTTTTTGCCAGGATCTGTTGCTTACCAACACTGGGAAATGCTTACAGTAAACATTTGGTCAGCACACCAAAAAAACCCACCAGGAAACAGAAATTTTCCAATAGTTTTAATTTCAGTAAGATTCTGGATTTATACGTATACATGAGCTGTGTGGTTACTAGATCCTCATCTACATTATGTTTAAGCGTCATAACCCTGTTTTACAAAGAAGAAGAATTACACACAGAAATGAAGTGCTGTATTGTGAGAAGTAGCCCATGGGGTTTGCAGAACTTTGGAGAGTTCCTACCTCTGAGCACCCAAGTTTGTAAAAATAAAAAGAAGCAAAGCTCGATAGATTAAACATAAGAAAAGTTAGAAAGAGAGTGAGACAAAGGTTGCAGAGGTGATACTGCTTGTTGCTGAGAAGTGGCTTGGTCCCTTCTTCCATCACCTTGGCTGTGCCGCCTGTTGAGCTAATGCACTGTCCTGCATGGCGTGCAGATGTTCCACAGGCTGTCGGGAAGACAAGCTGGCTCGGCCACTGTGCCGCCAGCTGGCTGGGAGTTCACAACAGCCCTAGTGCTATTCATGGTAGCTCGTATGTCACAAATTCCTACAAACATAAAACTGATCTAGAGTATTCCCAAAATATCTGAGGTCTGTGCCTATCTTCTCTTGACCACAAGAGCCAACAATATGTAGCTGGGCACAGTCTGTGATCTGTAGAAAACAAAAAGTCATTTACCAGCTTCCCACCCAAGTAATTGGTACATACCTCCCTCAGGCTAGCATGTAACTCCCTGCTTTCTAAATGGAAGTAAAACTTCTCTGTAGCATCTCATCTGTGTTCAGTTGTCAGGAATTGTGGCTATGGAACCCAAGGGGACTGGTTCCGATGGTAGTAATATGATTTAAGATTTACCAGAATTATAACAAAAGCAGAAATTTCATATCTCAGTTGAGACAACAAATACACACCTTGTTTGTCTGATAACTTAATGCACTTGAGAAGGTCCTCAAAGCCTCACAGGCCTGGAAAGAAATACCTGAGCAAGAGCAAGAATTTATTCAGGATTCCTCTTTAAGCAAAGTCGAAGTCATGGAAAAATTAGCCTTTTGAAAGAAGAGTTAATCCAATGTGGAAAAAAAAAAAAAAACACAGAAAACCACAAACCAAAAGAACTTAGATATCTAGAGCCATCTGAGGTGTCCTAGGATATCTTGCAACATCAGGCATGGAAGATATGATTCTGGATCTAGGGGAAACCAAGGCCGTTATGGAGCTGCAGGTGGAGACCACACAGTGCATCCCAGAGAATCTCAAAAGGACAGTGATTGCTACCTATGTATAAGCTATCATATGGAGCTTCTAAATCCTTATTGATTGCATGGGGGCTTAGATACTCAGCTCTTACACAGACACAGTTCAGTTTAAGTGTCCTGCCTACAAGCTGTACCCCAAACTAAATGTTTATACCTGTAGACTCTTGCTATCCTTGGAGATAGCTAGTTCTGAAACCCTTCATCTCTTCCTCTTCTATGCCAGGGGCAGTGTCTGGAGGAGAAAGGGAGGATGAACCCTTCATCATACTTAATAGTAGAGTTCTTTGACTATTCCACAGAGATAACATCAAAAAAGTTCCCAAGTACCAAGAGCAAGGGAGATAAAGGTGTTGCGCCTTTTTGGAAATGTCACCTTTTTCCTAGTGGGAAAGGGAAGAAGGAGGGTTTGTCAATATCCCCTGATTCAGCATACAGGTGCAGTTACCCTGAGTGAATGAAGAGTATGAGTTTGAACACGGGATGATCTTACAGATTTGAACACGCTGATCCACCAGTTCCAGCCCAGTACCAATTCTGTAGGACTAGAGGGGTGACATTTCTTGCCTGAGAAAGGAAGAGAGAAAACGGAGAATAGACCATATTCTTACAAGCAGATGTTGGCCAAATCCATTGTTACATATATAAAAAAAGAAGTTACCAAATATGAGAATTTTTCTGTTGTTCCACGGTGGTGAAAGAGCTGCAGGGGGTTCTTGTGTTAGCTCAGGTGAACAGTGCCCTAAACTGGTGATGCACTGATGCCCTGTAGAGGTGATGCCTGGTTGAGTAGCCTGGGTAAAGGTGAAAATACATGGAGGGCCTGGGATTATTCCAGTTTACTAAAGCAAGTGGATATTTTCATGAGCAGGAGTACTGTCCTCAATTGTCTGACTCTGTCCTACCAACCTGGTGTCTCATGACAGCATTGCTTGTGTGGGAAAGAATGAGCTAAGTGAACAGCAGAAAAAGAGCCTAGAGCTGCCTTCTCAGTAGAGGCCTAAGGTCCTGATACTCAGCAGGAGCAATTGTGGAAGGAATCCTACTGTTTCCACAGAGAATAGTAAGATTTTATAAGACATTAACTGGGTGGTGGATGGGATATGAGTGTGATATGGATCTAGTGATACATGAAGTGGTCAGAAATCCAGATCAGAAACCCCGACCTGTTACCCTGTTTTGGACTCAAAGCCCCAGGAGAGGCTTTACAAGGAGTTGCCAAGTTTGCCTTACTGAGCAATGTGTTGATTTTAATGTAGCAGTGTGAAAATGGACAGGATGCTGGGTCTGGTAAAACATAAAGACTGTGTTTGAACTAAATCTATTTTTGCAGGGGAGAAAAAAAGACCAAAATTGGAAGTAGCAGCCAGATTGAGATGGCTCACATATTGTCTCACATTAGACAAAATGTAACCCATTCATTAGTCTGTAAAAAACTTGAGCAATGTTCATAGAAATGGAAATGCTCCTGCATGCCTTAACTGTATGAACATATTTCCTAGCAAATGTAAGGTCCAGTGGCCATAAACATGTATCAGCCCACTTGGGTGTGTCCCACTCCTGCTTTCCCAAGGGAGAGGCTAAATGCAGGTGATCTGGCAGAGCACAGAGTCAGCAAACGGGTAGCATATGATGCAGGAGGAACCCATGTAGGTTTGCATGCAAGATTTGTCTTCAGGAAGCCTATTAATATTCCTTCCATCAGACATGGAGCAGACTTGCTCAAGCAGGCTGTGGTAGCCCTGCTTGCCTCTGCCTAACCTGCAGCACCCACATGGCAGTGACTGCCTTTAGGGCACTGGGCAGGGGTTAGAGAGTGGTGAGTGATTTACAGATTGAGCTTTTCAGCCTGCAGACAATGTCTTGGCTGTGCTGGCTGTACTGCTGGGGGCTGCCCTGGTACCAACTCCAGATGGCTCCAGCACAGAGCTTCCTCCGCGACCAAAACTTTGAGAGCAGAGCCCTGGCTACTCCGTGACATACAAACAGCTGTAAAGCCCTCTGGTTATGGCAGGAGGCTGGGCAGCATCCCTATGTAAATTGCAAGGCTAATTCTTCAGTGTTTTGCTCTGTGGAAACACAAATCTGTCATCGCAGAGGCCATAAACTGTAGGAAATCTGAGTTCACTGTGGTCATTCAGACAAAATGGAGCTATGGGTAATAGAGCAGAAGGAATTAATTTTTAAACAAACCTGGTTAAGGCACTGCTTTCAAAGGCAGGTTGAGCCTCTTTTCCTTCAATAACAGGGATTTCACAGAGTGCAAGAGCATGTAGTACAGGGCAGAGGATAATAATTTGAGAAATATAAAAACATTGAGGAAGCAGGTACAGTTAAGATAAATATACTGCAAGAAATGTCTCACAGACTTAAGGACAGTGGCATTGAAGAAGCAATTAACTGTGAAACTAAGCAAATATTGCAGGTTTTAGGACAGAAGAAAGACTTAAAATAGCTTAGTCTAAGTTTTTTAGGTGATACAATGGTCTGGTATCTGTAGTTCCTTGATTTAATTTCAGATATGTGTAATTGCTATGAAGACTGACTAGTGAAACTTTTATAGTTCCTAAAGGGCAAAGCATTTGTGTTATAGCTCTGTGGCCAAATTAAAAATGGTGTCAGTGAAGGACAGCAAAATGCTTTAAGTGGTTAAGTGGAAGAAAATAATTCTGCTTCAGCGGAGTTTTTGTCTCTCAGTTTATTGTATTTGAAAGATGTGAAGAAATCAAACTGTTTGGGAAAGGAGAAGATACTACAGGGATTAGAGACTTGGCCATGAGAGACAAGAGGAGAAATCCTACCTGAGTATCTTTATCTTCTACTGATTATGCAGAGAACTGAATCCAGCCCACCTGCAAAACCTACCAGTGGCCAGAGTTGTAGAGCTGGAAGCAAGGGGCTCTGTTGAGGATGAAAAGAGTGACTATCTAATCCCTATGTCCTGTCATTGCTATTACCTGTAACAACAGTACTGTACAGCAAAGCACACATGGGCCAGGCATTGACTGGAGCTTTTACTTTCTTCTATGTTATGAATATGTCTGATGTCATGACACAGAAATTTGTGAATTGCCCAGGTAAATTAAAGAAAAAACCACAAAGCAGATAAAGGAATTAAAGTGCTAAGAAAGCAGACACAGTGTCAAGAGTTGTCATTTGCATTTTTTTCAGTAAGAACACTCTATATGCCGGATTTTATTATCACTAATCATTTCCAGAGCTGAAGTGATCAAGAGGAATAAAGATACTTTTTTTCTTTTTTTTTTTTTCCCTGACCATAAAAGGATCCAAGGCTTACCCAAGACAGAACTAATTCAGATTTAGCTTGAGTACCTTGACAGGCAATTTTGCTGTGCCACTGAGACACAACTGAGATTTGGATATCTGTCCCACAGCTGACCTACTTTTGCATTTTCTTCCTGCATAAATAAAGAAGAATCTTTTCTTCTTAAAGACTACAACAGGAAAACTATCCATTCTTTGGCTCCAAAGCCAGGCTTTCTACTGTGTAATTTTTCTATATGTTCTGGTTTTGAGACCACATTAACATTGCTGGAGACAGCTGTAATATGTTTTATATCTAGGAATGCAATTATTCTACAATGGTTGTATAAAGAGATGATTCAAGACTGAATTATTATGCCCGATGGTAGTGATAGCGAATGGATTTCAGCTCCCAGTTTAAAATAACTAAGAGGTTTGCATGTATTTACACATAATCTATATATGTCTATACGTGACATAGCTATCTCTGTTCCAAGGTAGTCAATGAGATTTCCTCAGCACAGTGAATGGAGTGTCAAGAATTTAGAGTAAACTGTAGATTAGAATTTTTCTACTCCCCTCAAAACAGACACCTGGTCTGCTTTGCTCTGCATCAGGCAAAAACCACTATTGATTTCACTGACCCTTCTGACTAGCTTTCCATAATGGAGATTATGTTTAAAAGCCTTTATCTGCAAGTTGAGTCCAATCCTTTATTACATATAGGTGATATGCCAATGAACAGAGAATGAAAACAATTTGGGTTAATTTCAAAAACTATCATACTGGCAACCAAATGAATAAAATAGTAGGCAGTCAGGCATCGCTTCCTGAAAAATACTCTTTGTATGGACATGCTGGTTTCTGCACGTGCAAGTTAAGCCACATCAGTTTCACTTTCTACTATGATCACCTCCCACATAAACAGCTTGATCGTCATAGGTGCTGAGAATTCATACTTTCTGGAGCCAAGAAAAGCGGCAACATTACATCAAATCTGAAAATTGGGACATTTATTTAGATTGCTATGTGACAATACTGATTTAAATACCCAGTTTGAAAACATTAGCACAGCTTCTTCAGTGAGAAAAGAAAGCAGGTCCTATGATTATTATTCCTTGTTCTTCCAGTTAGCATCTTTGCTTTTTTCTAGTTGATTTTTTCTTTTTTTTTCTCCTGAAGAGTCCGACATTACATTCTACTGATTGATTTCAGTGATGGTCCCTCTTTGACACTTGTCATTTCCAGATCTTTTCTCAATACTATTATTGTTGAAGGTAGAGATTTGCATCACACATGTAACTTTTTTCTTCATATCTTTCTCTTCATATCAATATTTAGTAGATGTTTGTGCTGAACAAGCTGTTAATCTAGATCACCTTTCTAAAGAAGTTTTTAATTTTTTTTTCCCAAAGGAAAAAGTATTTACTTTGAGTTGTTCACATCTTTTGCATATTTTTTTCCCAACTAAACTGTTAGTTTTAGGTCTGATCTGGGCAACTCACCAGCTTTCCAGCTACATTAACAAAATTTTTTTGAGTAGCCGCTTTTACTGCACAGAATTTGCACAGAAATCACCAAAAATTTTTCACTTAAAAGCTTTACTTTGTCCTTGGAGCATGGGCCTTAGAGATAACCGTCTACTCTTTAATAAATTAAAACACATAGTGATGTACTTTTGTACTGCAAATGAACGAGAACATATTGTAAATAATAAATTACAAGAGGGACTGACAATGAGTCTACCACATATCTTAGATATTGCATTTATGTTACACTAAATGATGACTCTGTGCCTTGTGTCATAGAACCATAGAACAAGGTACCTCAAAATGAGGTGTGTTAAAAATGTGAGTGTTGTTGGAAAACAAAGCCCAAGTTTGTTTTTCATATGCATCCTTGATAATCTGGAATCACTGTTGAATCACTGGGGTTGTTATTCCTTATTAGGGATACAGGTTAAGAGCAGAAGATGGCTTAGAATAATGGTTTAATTGTCCTCTGTAGAGACATCTGAGCCCTTCTGCTGCCATTTTCTAAAGGAAAAAAATTTACTGTTCAGGGGCAGCGGTTCATTGGTTATCATTTAAAAGATAAAGCAACAGAGCATTAAAAAACAGAATTAAAGCCATTTGCTTTACCCGATTTACCCATCTGAAGTCACATCTAGACCAGCAAAATCAACACAGAAATCAGCTTAACCAATATTAATACATGTTCGGATGTTGCAGCAGCTGCAAAAATTCTGCTATTAGTTCTTCAACTAAGGCTCATTTTCACATTGAATCGTGGCAAGACAAGGCTAGTAGAAGTCAATTAGAAATTAATAGATCACTGATTATATTTATTAATCCCACCTCCAACATGTGTTAGGTTTCAATGGAACTCTAGAAAGAATCCAATTTAAGTGACAGAAGGATGAAAACACTGCTGTGGAAAACTAGGCAAAGCAGAAAACAGTTGTGCTCTTTAGTAAATAACCTAGGTCCCCACATTTTTTTTGTATATTCCTAATGCCTTCTGAATCCCATCTCAGGACTGCCTGAATCTGGGAAGGAAAGAACATTTTCCATACTTTCCAATCAACAGGGGTAGAGGCAGGAGAAGTATCTTCTGAGAATAAGACCATAGGAAGTAACAGACTTGCCTGGATATCTAGATATCCATAATCTAACTATCCCTGGAATGTACTGGAATGACACAGACGAAAGTAAATAGTCACTGGTTGATTCAATAGTTTCCTACTCTGGTTTATACTCATCTCTCTTTACACCATTCACGAACTCTCATGGAGTCACAGAGCAATGTAGAGAGCACTACATATATGGGAAAAGGTGAGTTTGCTTCATTTACAAGTATCTTCATAAACCCTTTATTAAAAAGAAATAAAATTACATTAGGACTGATGAGAGACCAAGGACAAAAAACCAGGCAGAGCCCTGCTGCAGTGTGCCCAGAGCTGGTATAGGCATATTGCCATTTGAAAATGGAAGGAGTTTGATTTAGGAATGAGGGCCCTATTTCTTCCTTCTTAAAACACGCTCTGTAAGAAAGCTGAGTTAAGCAAGAACAAGAAATATGGTTTGATAAAAAGAATGTTTAGGTCATCCTTAATCTAGGCACAGAAAGAACTCATAATGTCTCTTTGGATTTCATTTGAAAGAGACAGGAAGTTAAAACATATTAGACAACTGAAAACAGGCTAGACTTGAAAATCTTTAACTAAAATAACTACCAAAATGATAATTTCTTAATTTTTTTCACTATTTAGGCACCAAATCTTAGTCATTGTGTTATTGTGGTTATTTTCAAGTTAGCTACCACAAGGTACCATAAAACTGTTAAGATTTTATTGCTTTTCTGAAGTAAGCCTATTTATCAGGCATCAACTGACAAATAGGGCTAAAATATAAAGAGATGAAAAACAGAACAAAACTTTCAGTTCCTCCCTCTAGCCACACTCAATTCTAAATGCACTTCTTTTTGTCATTGTCCATCAACAAGAGTAAAAGAAAACATCCCACACAGCACTAAAAGAGGACACCATCCGCCTAGCTTTAATAAATTAAATCAAAATCTAATAAAGCTACTTTCTCAAAAGGGCACCTGCCTCTGAGATCATCTCCTCTATATTCTTTCTCATTATTTAAACTAATTTTATCTAATTTAATTTTTTTATTACTTCTCCATTGTCTGCTGCTGTAAGACCGTTTCTTCCCCGTACACAGATGCAAGCAGCTTGCAAAGATTCATCTTAGGACTGCAAGTAGGACCGAAATCTCAGGGCCCCTTTATGCACCCACCTGTTTGTTCTTTCTCCACTTCCTTAGCTTCAAGATGAATGAGGCAGTATTGGAAAGACACATGACCAAAGATGCACTTGGGCATACAGCATTCCCATCTTTACTCTCACATCACAACCCTGCACTCAATAGCTCAACCTTAGGCATGTTTCTGCTCAACACGGTAATTATTTGGATCCCATACAAAGATCTGCTTTAATTACCTTCTTCTTTACAAGAGCTAAGTTAATTTTTAGATGTGTTTAATTTTGTAATCAGAGCTACTCCAAGAATGCATCTTATTCCCAGACCTACATCATTCAGAACCTAGCACACCAGACCAAGTATTTAATTTTCCATGGCAGACTGGCAATTATTCTACGTGTTCCCCCTATGTCCTTTAGGTAAAAAAGGAAAGCCCCTCCTCTCATCCACTGGAATAATGATGTCTGTCACAACAGGCTGTGATACTGTCTGTTCCTGCTTCTTTCTCAGGACATCAGGAAGTCTGACCATGTGCTTCTGAGACAGGGAGCAGCTTCTTAAATAAACAGTCCTTTCCCTAGCATCTGCAAGGATTCAAATGAGAGAAATAGTACTACTCACCAGCTGCTGCATGGACCTACACATTTTCTGAACACTCAGAAAACATTTACAGATTAACTAATCTTAGCGAATAATATTTTCCTACTCTCATCTTGCTAAGGTCTGCAACTTAAAGCTCAGATTCTTTAAATTTAATCAGCCATATTTAGAAGATCTAGGTTTTCATCCTAGAGGAAACATGACTATTGAATTCTCATTTCTCTTTCGTTAAACTAGGGCATGACATTGACAAAACTGACACTCATTTCATATGCAAAGAAACAAATAGGAAAGAATTTCTCTCCAGCTGAGCAGTTCTGGTAGCACAGGCGGTATTTTCTCAAAGTGGTGTTTCAAAGAACATAGGCAGTGCTCTGAGGAAAGCTGGACAGTGCCACTTGCGGCAGCAGTGCTTGTCTCCAGATCTAAACCTCATCAAAAAAGCTAAATACCCTTTTGGCATAATTTCCTAATATTATTACATCTTCTATGTAAAGGATTTTGTGTCATAGCCATAACAAGTAAAGGCTTTGGAATATAGCCCTGTGGTGGTCCAAGTCATGATTCCGATAGCCACATTTCCTAATTCCCACTGCTTCACAGCATTTCTCTTTTCCTTGCTGCCTGATGATGGCCAGCTAGCCCAAGTAGGCTACACCACTCGTCTTCACCTCTCTCCTGAGAAAGCTGATGTCATTTGCATGTACAGGTGCAATTAAGCCACAAAGCAGCTCAGTCTGAGTAACTCATGGTGCTGACCCTCACACAACACTCAGCTTCCCACTTACCCTCCTAGGAAAGAGGCCAGTTTTCATGGGCCTTGCCTATGCTCACATCTTTTCTTTGTTGTTTCTGTTGCCTTCCCTTCTGGTCTGGAGTCTTGGGGTTTGCAGCAATTTCTCTTTTCTTCCTGACTTTCTGTCCAGTTTTAATTTCTAATGAAGGGAACGTTGTTTTACGTTTGATCTGTTCCTCATTCTGTATCCTGGAAAGGACACACCTTTTCTTTGTACAGTGCTTCCTTACTTAAAAGTGTGAGCTTAATCTGGTTCCAGCATAGCAACACCAGGAGTGCTGTCAGCCACAGATCTGTTCTAATTTAGTTATTGTTGTGCTTTAACCACCAAAACCAAGATAGTTCACAGAATTACAGAATCACAG